>PVJA010018265.1:0-40240 GCA_004027025.1 Myocastor coypus | reverse complement strand
GACCATCATTGATATTCTAATAACTTTCCATACAATGTGATAGAAGCAGTTACACAATTTTGACACAGATATTTGGAAATTCAAGGAAATACAAAATTGTAGCCTGTCAAGAATATGGTTTTTGGCCCAGTCTCTTATTTTCAAGTACTACTCTTGAGAGAATGACAGTAACTGAGTTTACACCAGGAGCAGTACATATATAAAAGACAAGAGTGATATGTGTTCCAAACATAGTTTTAGCGTTACATTGTGCTACAGTCAATATGCTCAACCTTTTGAAGGTTCTTGAGGCCAATATCTGATTCATACTGTGTACATAAGTGTATGGTTTTGCTATTGATATGTTTTCTGCTTTGTCTGCTTCCAGTCATTTCGTTGTTTAATCCATAACACATTCAGCTGTGTTATGCCCTTAAGTTCTTGTTTTCTTCTTTAAAGTTCTTATATTAGGGAGACTATACGATATTTACACATATATGTCTGGTTTATTTCACTAATGAGCATATGTTCAATATACATCCATTTATATATGAAGTCTTCAAACTTATCATTCTTTATGGATAAGTAGTATTCCATTGTATAAAAATACCACATTTTTTTTAACCATTCTTCAAATGATGGACATTTTGGTTGTTTCCAAGATTTGGCTATTACAAATTGGGCTGCTATAAACATAGGTGCACAGATATCGCTATGGTATGAAATTTTCAATTCTTCTGGGAAAATTCCCAGTAGGGGGATAGCTGGATTGAATGGAACTTCCAATTCTAGTTTTGTAAGGATCCTCCACACTGCTTTCCATAATGGTTGCACCAATCTGCATTCCCACCAGCAGTGGAGAAGGGTTCCTTTTTCCCCAGAGCCTCTCCAGCATTTGTTGTTGGTTGATTTCTTTATGATAGCCATCCTTACTGGGGTGAGATGGTATCTAAGTGTTGTTTTGATTTGCATTTCACGAATAACTAGCGATGTGGAGCATTTCTTCATGTATTTGTAGGCTTGCTGTATTTCTTTCTCTGAGAAGTGAGTGTTCATCTCAGATGTGCGTTTCTGGATTGGGCCTTTGAATTTTAAGACCCTAATGGTTTTTAGTTCTTTGTAGATTCTAGATAGAAGACCTTTGTCTGAGTACTTGTTAGTTAAAATCTTTTCGAAATTTGTGGGTCGTCTTTTCACTTTGTTAGTGATTTCCTTTGACATGCAGAAACTCCATTACTTTTTAGTTATTACTGGGATAAAACATCCAACGTCCAAGATTAAGAAAGGAAAGGTTTATCCAGCTCACAGTTAGTGGAAGTTTCTCTCCATACTTCAGTCCATACTAACTGGCTCCTAGGCAGAGTAGCACAAGGCAAAGGCAGCAGTTCATGGCTGGCTGGAAACAGCACAGAGCAGAGGAAAGAGCAGCAGCTGCAGTGTCTGTCAAGCCTCTCTCTCTTTCTTCCATGCTGACTGGGAAGGCCTACAGTGGCAGAGGCAAAGATCAAGCTCCTCTGAGGAAGTGTGGTGGAATCCTTCCTCTTTCCTTTTATATGTCCTCTAAGTGCCAAGTCACTCTAGGGCAGCCCCAGGGAAGGGATGGGGTAGGCGGTTGGGGTGGGGATGGGGCCCTCTCCACCTTGCTGAGGGCCCTCCACACTTCATGGCATGGAATCACCAAGCCAATCAAGCCAGGCTTCAGGCCCCTTAAGTTGACACAATGTATTAATTATCACATGAACATGTAAGCAGCCAACCCCACACTACAGATAAATTTATAAGTGCTAACAAATGTCTCAAACAAGCAGGCAGTCAGAGAGAACAAGGATCACGGAGCCCATGAGGAAAGGAAGGATGCCCACTCAGTGCACAATTGAGCACCAAAAGACAGATGGGGTCCCTGAAACAGGTAAGAGGACAGAGGCTCTGGGCAGGAGAACTGAGATCTTGTTCTAAGAGAAATAGGGGAGCTCCAAAACAGCTTTACATGGGATGATGACCAACAGAGTTAGGGCTTGAAAGATTACTCTGGTATCCATGGTGAACTTGAGGCAGGAGTGATAGAAGTAACACAGAGAAGTGACTACAGTGGTCTACAAGATAGCAAAATTGTGTTCTTTGCAAAATTCAGTGGACACTGAAAAGAAAGGTCACCCATGTTTTCACTGTCTTATGATAATCTATTAATATGATCATGCTGCCTTGTCTGCAAGAGACATGGTCCAACAGTCCTGAGAAGGACTTAAACTGAAGCACTGAAGCTTAAATGTACTAGGACTCTCCTGCATACACTGCAGTGTGGCTATATAGTACTCAGCCAATCTATCTTTCCATGACTTCTGAAAGGTTCTTGTTCTAGTCAGGGTTTTACTACAGGAACAGATATACAAGGAACAGGTATAACACAAGATGTGCCAGTCCCAGAGTCAGATGGGGAAGTGTGCTGAGTGTCTGCACACTACCAACTGAAGGATTCAGTTCCAAGGCTTTTATACTCACTACAGTGTTCTATCCTTACTAATCTCTACTGGTCTTAACCGGTTTCTACTGGTTCCTAACAGTCTCTAATGGTCAGCCATTGTGTCAGCAAGAGAAGGCAGAAGAATCTGCTACAGAAAGCTGAAGGGTCCAATCTTAGTGGCTGATGAGTCTGTACAGGAAGCCAGGAGATAAAGTTCAAACCGAGTTATTCTGGGGCAGGGCCCTCATGGCTCATAGTGTGAAACAGCCAGGCAAAGCAGTCAAATTGATAAAATGTATTGATCATCAAACATCCAGCCAAGTTGACACAATGTATCAACAACTATAATTCCTTTGCCTTGCTACTGTTTTGCTTTAGAACAGCTTTTAGGTGAAAAAAAAATGTGAGATAAACACAAGTACTGTGATACTTTGGTTATGGATCTAATAATCTAGATGGTTGCTAAGTGATTAACAGGCAGGTAGTACATACAAAGTGGATACATAGAAACAAGAGAAATTCATATCCAAGGAGTAAAAAACAAGATGGCGTTAGACTCCATCACACTACTCAAGGACCAAGCTCTATTTGAAATTCACGAGTGAGCCACGTTTTACATTTCCCATTTAAAACAATTTTCAGACAAAGATAATCCTAAATGTCTTCTTATAGCTTTTCAGGTGTATGTGTTTAACATAAGAGTAACTTACTTGTTACTTTTGTAATGAAATGAGACCACATCATATATTATAGAATACACTTTTGTTTATTGTATCATGAGTAGTTTTCCACTGAAGACAGATCCAAGAGTTATTAATTTAGATATTTCTAAGCTTTAAATCTAATAATTTAGTTAATATATAGGAATAAAAATATGGACATAAAATTCAATGTGATTAAAGAGATTTACATAGGATGATGGCCAGCAGTGTGATGAGTTTCTTTTTTTCACAAAAAGACAAGAATGATATACACAGAATAATACAAAATATGTGTTTACCCTTGTTATGGTTTATGTCTAGTTGTCCCCCTAAAGCCTCATGTAGTCATTGGGTGGCGACTTCTATAGATTGAGACTTGTGTTTTAGTACTGATGGGCTGGGACTATGGGTGTGGTCTAGGGCAGATATCCTAAGGCAGAGAGCCTGATAGGAATATAAAGAGAGACAGAGAGACAGACTAGAGCTGTTGCTCTCTGCTGCCCTGTTTGATTGGCTGCCTCTGCCACTATTTTGTTGCTGTTCCGTCACCATGAACTGGATGGTCTCTGCCCTGTTCCACTCAGCCTTGGGCCAGCTGAATATGGACTGAAACCTCCACGAACTGTGAGCTAAATAAACCTTTCCTTCCTTCATTTTGAGTATCGGATATTTATCCCAGAAACGAGTAAAAAGTAACTAAGACAACCCTTAACTGTATGCAAATACAGTTCAAGAAATTCCCAGCTGGGACACTTGCTCATCACTGTCTGGATCAAGAAATAGGACATCACCACATCCCAGAGCCTCCTGCTTGCCCTTTAGATCCCTACCACTTTTCCAACGATAACTACCTTTCTGAGTTTTAATACTCTGTTCTCATTGTGACTGATTTTGAATTTTATGAAATTCTTCAGTGATTTTTATTATGGAATATATTTTATTTCCTTAGCTTGTCTTGCCAAATTTTATGATTTGGAAATTTATCTATTTTATGTAGCTATAATTTGTTCATTTTTAGTGCAATTTAGATCTCTGCATAAATGATTCTTTTTATATATCAATGATTCTTTTACCAAATTTAACATATTAACAATATGTTAATATAGTAACACATTTAACATAAATTTGAATAATTGAGTAGTTCAAAAGCCAAGTTACAAGAGCGTGATAAATACTTTCAGTCGTTCTCCGAAACGATATACTAATTTACTCTTTGACCAAAAAATGGGTCAGTGTGTCAGTTCTCACCTGTAGCCTTCAGTAAACATGACCTTTATTTTTCGGTGTTTTTCAGTATGAAACTTACCTAAAACACATGGCTTCACATATCCTTCTGAAACCATACATAGTGAGGAATTTTCACATATGCATAATACATAAAACTGCTTGGTAGCTTCTCTTAGTAATGCATCATTAATATTTCTTTTGTAACTAAGTCCCCAGCTGTACTGCAGTGTTAAACAGAAACACCAAAATGGCACCCAGGATTTGTAGGCAGAATTGTCTATGTCAGCAGGCACTGATCGGAATCATCACACCCAGACTTTATCTCTGATGGTCTAGAGCTTACAAAAGTAAACAGCAAATACAGAGAAAGAATGCCTCATTATACAATATGCATCATAATGACCAGTTATGCATCATAGTGACCAACCATTTCTAGAAGACAGAAGCAAGTGGATCTGGAATAGGAACTATTACCTGGGTAACTAATAAACCAAAGTATACTGGTTGGGGAGAGGTAGCATTTTCTTCTACATTCCCCCCTCCTTAGTTTCCTGACAAATCTTTGCTGAGCATATTTCATGTGATCTTCTGAGACAAGGCCCAACTAGAAGCAGTAGATATACTTTAGGCCAGTCCTGCAGCATTACTCTGGCAAAGTAGTGAGGGAGTTCATGTGATGTAGAAGAATGTCTTATGTGCCTTAGACACTCATGAAATCTTGGTCAAGAATCTGATTTAGCATTCTATTCTCTTGGGGCAACCTTCTGTAGAGTTTAAGGCAACAAACAAACAAACCATCTAGCTAGGGGTAGGATAAGCTGACTGATAAAGCACACAAATCAAGGGGAATAGGTATGAATTAATCCTATGAACAAGGTCTTTAAGCTTTAGTCACGTATGCATTGTCTCTCAGAGTGAACCTTGGAAGCAGTCTGGGTAAATTTCTCAGTGGACCTGAGGCTGGATTATTTTCTTTCTTTCTTTCTTTCTTTCTTTCTTTCTTTCTTTCTTTCTTTCTTTCTTTCTTTCTTTCTTCTTTTTTTTTTAATTTAAGGCTGAATGTCTAAAACTTGTAGTTAATACATACCTGGGTTACACTTAACCTTTTAACTGGTTACAAGTTGTATGCACTTTTATGTTGTATTTCTGTGTCTTAAGATGGGGGAAAGTCCACTATAGTACATGAGGTCACGGACAGTGATGCAGATGCTGAAGTCTGAGGTGACTGCACGGGCACTGGTGCCAGTACTGCAGCTTAACCTTTCAGTACAAACAACGGGAGCAGATCTGGCTCTGCTCTTCCAGCAATATCCGGTAAAGTTATTTTTTTTTTTTTTTTGTGGCTGAGATTGATGTTTCAATCAATTGGGTACCTGGAAAGAGCTCAGACCTCTGGACTGGATTATTTTGTGTTGCTGATAGCAGGTTTCCAAACCGCAGTTGACTGTGTGGATCATCCCAATAGGAGAGTTTTAGCCAAAATGGTGTTTTTCAAGGGGACCATAGTACATCTAGCCTATTAGACTTTATTTCTAGCAGACCTGTTTTCATCTCTAAACAGGGTATTCTCAGAATCAGTCAAGGGGTCTGTTTTTTAGAGCAGTTTATCCCATTACTGCATGTTGCATCTGGACATCTAGGTCTCAACCTCAGGTGAGCTTGTAAGCTTTTTTTTTTTTTTTCTTTTTAAATCAGGACAGAAGCTATTGGAGCACAGGAGCAAAGGAGTAGAGCAGCCCTTAGGGGTCTGGACTGACAGTTTGACCAAACATATAAAACCCAGCAACTCAAAGAACTTCATGGAATTTCTTGTAACCATCTTCTGTCAAATATCATAGCAGAGGGCCAGGGCCAGTAGGGCAATGGATAACGCGTCTGACTACGGATCAGAAGATATCATAGCAGAATTTTTGGGTTGGCAGCATATAAGGAAGGAAAATGCACTGACATGGCAGACTGGAGATCTTGAACTGACTCTACAGGCAGGGGAAGTGTACTATTTGATGCAGGTGGAGTTGTCTTCGGACAGAGTTTGGTCACATAAAGCCATGAATGTTAGAAAACCCCAAGGGTAAGTGTTTTGTTCATACTTCTGGAAATGAGTCAAAACTTTAGGGTTATCTTTATCAGTCATGTTGGGCTGCATAGGCCGTATTCTTCTTCCTGGGGTACAGTCAGAGCAAACATCAAATCCAGGATAGTGGATCCGTGTGTGAGGAAGTCTTGTTACATGCCAGGAGAGATATAAGTTGGTCGAGCTTATCCAGGAATTCATGCTTGATAATGTCTATCAATTTCATAGAATCTGCTCTGGCAGAATTTCTTTTTGTTGGGGCACCAGTGGTTAAGTTCAGTAACTTTAAGTATGTTTATTAACTTATTATCTCTGTCTTTGAGGTCTACCAGGAGAGCAGTATGGCACTGATCTAAAGCTTCATGGCCCTCTGTCACATTATATTCCTAGTTTGGATGTGCTCAAGGGAATATTGTTTACATCCAAATATCAGAATCAATCACAGTGATGAGGACTTTTGACATTAAGCAGGCTTATGACCCATGTAAAATATGGCAGCGTTCTTAGTATTAAACAGAGTCTGAAAGAGTTGCTGACAGTTTAATGTTGGCACATGAGTACACAGGTGCTGAGCCAAGGTGGAAAATTCCTTAACCTCTTACAGCATTTGAAATCCAAGTGAATTAGTTTGGGAGAGCAGGAAGCTGTGGTGCAGGAGACAGAGCTAGCAGTGGTGGCATCCCAGATGGCTGAGCAGCTTGGGGTTGATGAACACAAGGAGGAAGTGGGTTAGACTCAGGGTCTTCAGGAAGTACAAGATAAAACTGTTCTGGCTTGGTCCAAATCTGAGACCTCTCAGACAATATTGTGGCTTTATTTTGATGACTATAATGACTTTATTGTCACACAAGACACAGGTGCAGAGCCATAGTAGGAAAGTTCTTATCCCCTTATGGAAACTGGGTCCAAGTGAGATGACCTTTTATATCAGGATTTTCCCACTTAAATGGGCTTGTGGGAGCAACTCACAAGCAGAGGAATTAATCTTTTCTGCATTGACTAGAGCATGGAGATCCTGCCCAAGATGATTAACAGTTTACCAGGCTAATGTGTGCCTGGATTCCTGTTCGTGCTTCCCACAACACCTGATATCAGTGGGGCGTTGCAATGAGGTGCATGTTTGATGGTCAGGCCCAGAGATGAGTCTTTACTTTACACTTGTGGGAGGAGAGTGTTTAGAACTTTAGGACTATGTTATCTGTCTCGGGGTGACGCAGGCCTCATTTTCCTTTTGGAGAACAGTCAAAATTGAAAGTACAGGGTTGAACAAGAAGGAAGCTAACTTGCTTGGTGTGGAGGAGATATCTTCCCAGGCAGTCAGAAGGAGTGAGAGACAAGGGTCCCAGTTTCCCCAGTAATGATAACTTGCTGACAGAGGGAACTTCTGAAGACAGAAGTCTACCAGGAAAGTCACAGCTTTGCTTCCAATTTTTGCAGTGACCACAGGGTTTTGGAGACCTAATTTGATTGAACTCAGTCTATCAAGGCCTAACAGGAAGCAACTAATTTGTCAGGGCTGGTAGTCTAATTCTCCTTAGTCAAAATGTGGAACACAAAAGAAATTTCTGACAATCATCTCAGGTAGATATTAAATGATGCCATCTGGTGAGAAGAGGCATGCTGCCTGGGGACCTCTGTGGCCAGATGCAAGCAATAGCTTGGAGCTGGATGATGAATCAGAAATGGGATAGGAAGCTGTAGATGTTGGCCACAAGTGCAGAAGCCAATGAAAAGTTTGGTGTTATTCTTAAGCCCTTAAAAAAACCTTTTTCCTGCCTCAGGCACTGTACTTTTAACTAATTAGTTCCCATTCTGTCTGTCTGAGGACTATGCTATGTGCCCTTGAAAAGTAGAATGGAGAGAGGATGGGTGCCCCCCCCCAAACAGAGAACATTCAGATGTCCACCTAGCTGTGCCCCTTGCAGAAACTTAGGTGCCACTTATCTAAGGAGGGCACAAGGTCCCCATTATGCCACATGTCAATTGCTACAGAACTGTAGGTGAGGGTCCAACCAGCCACTGCAACCAGTGTTTCCCAGTCTTGGTGCACAGAAGAAACAGCCTGTTGCTTATGCCACCCATTCCACTCACTCACAGATTTATTCATTAGGCACTCAGAGGTCCAACAGTCCAACCCCCATTTCCTTTTGAAGTCTTTAACTAATAAGAGTTAATCAAGCTTTTTTTCTGTTCAAGCTGAGCAAAACTAACAGACTGATTAATCAGGGTGCCACCAGGGGTATTACTAGAATAAGGCAGGCAGACAGACAGTCAGACATAGACAGACAGACAGACAAACCAGACCAGACCAGACCAGACCAGACAGACTGTGTCCTCCTCCCTTTGAGGCCTGATCTGAGCCATTTGGCAGGGAAGCAGAAATCCTCCTCCCACCTCTGAGGAGATTCTACAAATCCCAAGGGTCAGCCTTTCCTGGAAAAGTCCTTGCTCCATCCTCAAGGGCCACAATCAGTGACCAAAGCAGTCAACATGGTTGGTCTTCCCAGATGATACACCAGATGTAATTGCAAGCAGAAATACTGAAATGACACCCAGGATTTAGAGGCACATTTATTGACAATGACGGGCACTGATTGACATCATTCCCAAAATATCAGTTGTCTTTATTGGCCCGGGGCTTATACTTATAAGCAAGCAGGAAGTACAGAAGCAGAATGGCTTGTCAATGGAGGACTGGTTTATACAATGTACATTATAGTGACCAGCCATTTCTAAGAGACAGGAACAACTACATCTGGAACAGGAAGTATTACCTGGATAACTAACTAACAGGGGTGCATTTTTTGCTACAATACCATCATTTATAATTAATGTATCAAACTATGAGATGTATATGTCAAATTTTACTTTCTGAGAGTTCACTACATAAAATGCAGTTTTTAATTTTCTAAATGAATTATATATGTAAAAATGTTCATTAATCCTCATAGCATTACTCTGAACTGGGATCTACTATTTACTTTTTTTTAATACCAAGAAAACCGAAACACAAAAGGATTGCACAATAATTTGCCTAAGATTCACAAGTTAACGAGCTTTAGAACCAAAAATTGCATCTTCAATCGTTGCAGATCCAGCAGCTATGATTTTAATACCTTCAAAATACTAATCTATTTATTAACATAATTTCCTTACCTTTAGAACATGGGTGTGTATTATTCCAACTGTGCTTTCACAGCCTCTGAAATTGTCCTGTAAATGCAACTTCATTTGCATTAGTGACATGCAATTAATGGAGAAAACAAAAGCTAATCATTGCTTGACTTGAACTTGTAGTGTTTTTGTTTCTTACAAGATTCACCCTAGTTATTTGTTGTTCTTTTAGACACATTCAAGAAATCACTTTAAAGGGCTGGCCTTATAGCTTACAGATTAAAGTGTCTGCTTCGGCAGAGCAAGGCAGCAGCCTGGGTTCTGTCCCCAGTGCTGTGCCAGCCCCACCCTCGAGACGTACTGAGACTGCACTTGAGACACAGTGTGGTGGCACATGCCTTTAATACCAGCACTGGGGAGGCTGAAAACAAGAGAATCACTACAAGTCCAATCTGTGTAGTGAGACCCTGAATGCCCTGTAGACCCTGCTCTAAATACAGAAAAAAGAAAGAAAAGAAAATTAATTTTACTTCTGAAAGGTTTGTTTTTGTTTTTGTGTTGTCTTTTTCTTTTACCTCTGCTGGTCCAAAGAGCAGATATTGTGATAAATTACTAGATGTCAACATCTACCTGAAACAAACTTCTAAAATTAAGTAAGGTACTGGAAGTCAGTAATTTTATTAGTGAGTCATGTCTTCAGGTCTGCTGCTATTCCTGTTAAAAAGAAAGCTTTATAGAGTTACTAGATAAAGTAGAAGAGTTCACGCATCGGGCCCAGACAATTTGAGAATCACTTAAAAGTTTTTCCAGAATTACTAATCACTTAATTACTCAATGCATTGACAAGTGATAATAGCATGGCTGATAATGAAAGAGATTAATTACTTTATTAGGTTTACTGAAAATTCTAGCTATATGAAAATATACCTGCAGAAAGCACCAAAAGAATTAAACTATTACTATAGGTTTAAAACAGCATGTTCGGCCAAGCTCTTTCCACACAATAGTCATCCAGACTGCCGTCTTTGAGAGTCTATGCCTCTCCCTGCTCAGCCCAGTAGCTGTCGTATGATTAATGTGCTAGTGTCTTATTAGCCAGTCTGTTGCAGAAGCTGTCCAACTCCCAGCCACCCTTTCTGCAGAAACCTTTTTGTAAAAACGTCGTTGAAATCACGCTGTTCTGACTGCAGGCGACTGCACCTACCACCAAAACATCATAAAGAGCAGAGAATTGCTGTTTCCAGTAATCCAGGCCATAAATCAACCCGTTCTGAGGATGGTAGGGAAAAATCACAGGCATTTCTGGCATTCATATTCAAAAATCTGTCTGGGTAACAGCATATTCCAGGAGGTGTCAGCAGCCCTTCACATATTGTCTGTCTGTCTGTCTGTCTGTGTTTGTGCAGCAAGAAGAGTGGCAGGGGAAAGGAAGACTAAAGAAGTCTCAGTCCCAGCTGAATCTTTCCAAACTCTTTAATTTGACAGACCTCCCTGACTATAACAATGTTTTAGGATTGTTAAAATTTTCCACCTTATCTCCTTGGTGGTATCACCCACTGCTGGACTTATCTCAGCCTAGCTGTTTGAGAAAAATGCATCATGGCATGACCTTGATATTTTAGCACCTGACCTTAATATCTAATCAGCCGCATGTCTCAGCAAAGCTACCCAGAGATGTTACAGAGGCCTCTTGGCATCCAGTCATTCAAAAGATGTTTACTTCATTCACCCTTTCAAGACGTCTTCCAGCAACAATGCCCTGCAAATTCGCCCTTCCTATCTGTGTTCAGTGTCCTCGAAGAGCTGGTGTGCATTTTAAAATCCAGATGCCCTTTCAGTAGAAAATAATTTGAATGCCTTTGGGTCAGTGATAAAAATTTATCTCAGTTCATATTTGAGACTCATGAAGAGAAATCTCAGTTTGAATCTAGAAAAGCATTAACCACTCTGGGCTCTTCCCCTCCCATAATGTCAAGTTTTAATGTCATTTAAAAAAAGGAAGGGGAAGCATACACACACACACACACACACACACACACACACACACACACACACACACACAGTACAGAGAAAGACAGAATCAGAGTGACAGACAGAGAAACAGACAGACACAGAGACACACACAGAGAGATACAGACACAGAGACACACACAGAGAGACAGACAGAGACAAAGAATGCTAATTGTAACAAGATCTATGTAGAAAATGACCCCAGGGTGAAGTTAAGCCTTAAAAATCTAGGAATAATATAAAGAAATGTCAGAGTTATTAAAATGCCATTATAGTCAAAGTGACAAAAAGAAAGTTGGACTTCTCTCTCTCTCTCTTGCTGACTTTGAATCATGCTTCAGGGACAAACATGTCTGCTCACCAGAGGCTTCACCTGGGGCCTGGGCCTCGGCAGGCTGCTTCCTTGTTCTGACTCTGTCACCAGAAATGAACATCTGACCATCTCAACCTTGCTGAGTGACAGTTCTCAACCTGGGGCCATAACTCGCTTGTTTACCTTCTTTTCTCATTGCAGGACTTTCTTCTTCCCTTTTCCCTAATTCAGTTGAGACCTAGGGGGAGAGCATTGTGCCTTTCAGGCTTCTTTGATGACTGCAGTTGTACTGGAGGCTGCTGGTCAGTCCTTTCCCTACACCTATGTGCCCAAAGCCAGACTGGGCAGCATTTCCCTGTGTCCATAGGACAGGAATCGGTACGTGTGCATCAGAGCAGTAAGGCATCACTGGAGACCTGAGGTGTGACCCTTCTATGGGGATACCATGCCATTCTGGGCACAAAATCTCATCAGTAAGAGGCATGGCACAGTTGAGGCCCCTAGGGCAGAGAAGCCCAGGACTCCACATGAAGCTAATTTCCTGACCTCGGGCCTGGGGTACTCAAGGTGAGCTACTCACTACACCAGTGCTCATGAGTGCAGCTTAGTCTATTACAGTTCAGGCCCCACCAGGCATGTGGGTAGCTCTGAAACCATTATAGAGTTTCCACTGGGGCCTGAACCTGGTGTCCCTGCATAGCTCACATGACAGGCTCCACAGGAGTGATCTTCAAAGCCACGCCAAAGCCCAGGCTGCAGAACAGCCTCCTTTCATTCTTGGTGTTAATGGATGAGAAGTCATTGGACCCAGCTCTGAGGCAGCAGGTGCTGTGTTGACACAGAACACAGTGTGTGTGATTAAATCAAGCTAATAAGTACATCCATCACCTCTTAGCATTTTGGGACAAAACATTGGAGTTTTGCTCTTTGCAATTTTGAAATAGGCAGCATGTTATTAATTATTATCATCATGCTAGAAAGGTGGAAGATCTCAAAGCTCTGCAGAGATCCGAAGGGAGGAGGGCCTTGGCTTTGTGGACGTGTCCTACATCTTTTCACAAATGCACGTGGCCCCCGCTCTCTCACTAACATTCTTGCACCCAGAATCCAGGTTTCCCACCTACCTTCTGCACAGAGGTCCTCAACGTCCCTTGGGTGCTGCTTCACCAGGCTTTACGTACACCCTTGCTGAAGTATTCTTCCTAAGCCATTCTGTCCCCAGCATCTCTGTCAAGCCTGCCCTTCAGTGTTTCCCTCAGTGAAGGCTGGCCCTCATGAGGACATGTGGCCTGAGGGAGGCACCAGGGTTGACTGAGTATACTGGACATTTTGCCAGTGAAGAACATTTATGTATTATGAGGCTGATGGGCCCAAATCATCAGGCACACCATAGAATCCCACACATCTGAGGAAGGAAAGGGACACTGTCTCAATTACTTCTCCTCACTGAGGTCAAATACCTGACACCGAAAGTTAAAAAAGGAAAAATTTATTTCAGTTCCTAGAGGTTTCAGCCCATGGTTACCTGGTTCCAAGGCAGGATGACATGGCACTAGTTCGTGGTAGGCAAGCAGGAGACAAAGCTGTGAAGCAGCAGGAGCAGCAGCAAGCCTTTTTTCTCTTTCTGATATTCCATCCAGGCCTGGGCAGCACTCACACCCAGCATGGGGCACCCCTAATCCCAGCATCGCATCTTAAATCTCAGCAGCATTCACCCTAAAAGCTCCACCTATGAGTGCATATGGCTTTGAAGGGACATCCAGACATAAGCCCTAAGAGCCACATAGCCTCTAGCCAGGCCCCTCAAGCTCTTTTGGTGGCTCAGACCCTCTCCTGGGGAAGCCAGTGACTCACTCAAGCTAAAGACAGTTGCAGAAGAGAGAAGCAGAGCTGTCCTCACTCCAGCCGATGCAATATCCTCCATCAAGGCAGAGAAAGAGCCCTAATAGAATGGCCAAGAGCCCTGCTGAGGAATCCACAGTTCAGCAAGTCCCTGGCACGTTCCTTCTGAGGAATGAATGCACAAATGGGTGGACCTGTCAGTAAGAGGAAAAGTGCTCATAATAGTTCTCAAATGCAATGGATGCAAGCTGTGATCAGATAGCATGGTGAACATTTAACTAAAAATTGTATTCAATTGGGAGGTACAAGCAGGAGGATCACTATGAGTCAATAGTGAGACCCCGTACAGAAAAAAAAAAAAAAAAAAAGATAAAAATTGTATTCTAGTAAAAGACATATTGCCCTTAACTCCCTAAAAATAGTCCCACTCTGGACACACCCATTCCATTGTTATTGAGCAGTTCTGGAAGTCTTTGTCATGAGTGTCTTGAGTCATGATATCATGGCTACATTAATGTCCTGTATCAACTGATAATATTTACCTTTTATAGTCATTTTGACTTGCAGCGAGAGCTGGAAGTTGCAAGGCACCCGATCCTGTGAGTCAGGTGGATGAGGCTGCCCTGTCATGTTTTATGAGCCTGCTTTTCCACTGGATGACACCAGCAGCAGCATTCACTAAATTCTTTGCCAGACTTTGTAAAGACTCTGCCGAAAGAGGACTTCCAGAAGGGTTTATATAATGGGATAAATGTGTCAAAGTGAAGAGACATATTTTGAAGGGAATTAGTGGCAATGTGCCTTCTACTGTAAAAAGTACTTCTATTTCAATATACCATTATTTTTGGTAAGTCCTTGCGAACAACCAATTCCAAGAGGAAAGCTTCTGGAGCCAATGGGAAAGAACGACACTGCTCCTCCCACAGTAGCTGGCTTTGACTGCGTGGAAACCACCTGCTCCACATCCTGAAGCCCTGATGGATGTGTCCAAATGGGAACATCAAATCATGGAGGACTATATTTGCAGTGTCGTGTAAACTGCTCCAGGGAGTAAACTATCCTGCTGTGATTTTATATTAATCTCTGGCTTCTGGCTGGTCACAGGATGTCACATTCACTATAATTAGATTTGAGAAATGAGTATGGGAAGAAGGAAATGGTGTCATTAAGGCAACATACCAGATGCCTAACCGCATCCTTCAAAAAGTACATGGAAGCACTCCCATCTTGGCGTCCCACACTGCCCTTCAGGGCAGAGGCACCAGGCACGTAATCTTACAAACTCCACGGTGGCCATCACCGTGCGCCTCTTTAAGTGAACCTATTTTCCATATCAAAATCGATCCAGTAAGGTTGTTAGCTCAGGGAGCATGTCTGGGTAACTTAAGGAAAAACACAAACAGGGTGTTCATAAACTGACGGAAAATTGCATTGTATCACAAATGGGGAGTTGTAAAGAATTTATGGAGGGGGTACTGGACTTAAAAGGCCAAACCAGAAACTGACACAGGGCTTCTGGAAGCTGCTTTGGCCAAAGCGATAAAAACAAAGCTCTTTATCTCCAGCAGACTTCACTCAAGGACCATCTTTTCATACAAGGAGGCCAGCTTTTGGTATCTATTTTGAAGAGCAAGAAAAGGAACTGGGTCGGGTAACAGGACAAGAACAGAGCTATCTAAGGCAACCCCACCATCTTGCAATCTGCCTTCCAAAGCCCTGTCATCAGCTCTCAGACATTAACAAAGAACACTGGATTGATCAAGTCCCAGACATTCTTCTCATGAGTGAAGGGATACAGCTCCCCTGTCACAGGCTATGAGAGCCATTACCCCCAAATGGCATGACCCTGACCAGAGCTTGCTTTAGCCAATGAATAAATAACACACCTTGGAATTGAGTTGTGCTATCATGGCTACCTTAATGTCCTGAATCAATTCAAGATGTTTACCTTTTATTCAGTTTAGTGGCATGTACCTCTCCGGCTCATCTTGTCACCTCCTTGTCACTGTGTGTACTCACCAGGCTGGCTTCATGCAAGGTGTATAACAAAACCTGGTCACCCTTGCTGCCAATACAAGCTCTACACACAGACATAAGGCCTTCTTAACCAGACTACAAGATGTAAATCAGCTGAGCCTCACCTTGAAGGGCCACCCCTGAACACAGACTTATGGGTCCACAGGCTCAAAGCCCCTCTCTTCAATGTGCAACAATGGCTGTTCCATCAACTAAACTTTGGGGAGGTTCTATACCACCACTGCTAAGAGACATATGTCCTAACCTCAGTTGATGCCTCCATTGCCAAAATGGAGACAGCAGAAGCTCTTCCCAGGGAGGACAGCTGTGTGATTAAGAGAGGGAATGACTCCAGCAATGGTAGTAACAGACCTTACCTCCTATTGGCCCTTGTTAATAATGGGCAATCCATCCATCACAGTTTATACACAAAAGTCATCAACACAATGGCTGACATACACTAAATGCAAGCCGCAATAAGAAAATTTGTCCTAGCCAATAAAAATAATGCAAGGAGAACTTACCACATTACTTTTCCACCATTTCATGTCCAGCGACAGCTGGATTGTTTAGAGGCCAACTGACAAGAATTCACAGCAAACACTGTAGGCACATCCTGTGCTCAACCCTGACCTGGGGGTGCAGGGACCAGGGTCCCTAGGACAAATATGCACTCTGCAGAAACTCTGAAGAAAAAGCCACCACCAGCTCCCATGTGCAGCCTATAGCTCAGCTCTGAGCAGCCTGGGAAGCCAGTCATGATTTCCATCTGAGGGTCTTCAGATAGATAGCCTAGAAGAGATAAAGGAATAGCCACCAAAAGCAAGGGCAACCTGGCAATAGACCATGCTGGAGGGGCACGAGACAAGTATTGGCAATGTTTATGTCCCTACAAACATTAAGATCCAGAAAGATGTCACTTGCTGAAAAAAAGCTGTCACTGTTGAAGGACTAGCACAGCCCTTGGACAGTCCCAGTCCACTCACCCAGCATGTCCTTAGAGCCTGCCTCTTCATTCTTCTACAGACCACAAACTGCTACCAACCACTGTGGAGGGAAGAGGAGCAAAGAGCAGGGCAGAGAGGGAAGCCAGGGCCACTCAAGAGCCTGCTTTGGGCCTGAACATACCCAGGCTATCATGAGAAAGATGCCGTGGTCCTGATTTTAGACAAGAAGGAGTACAAACCATGAGCCAGACTTTGAACCCAGCCTTTCTGATGCCGCACCCAGAATTCTCTTGGTCCTCTTCCTAGTGAAGAAAAAGAAGTGGCCAGGGTCATGATGAAGTAGAGGGGAAACAGCAGCGAGCCCAGGAGCATCTGCTGCAGCAAATTCTTCAGTATTTACAGAAACAAAAACAGATAGATGGATAGCAAGAGAAGAGATGTTGCCCTCCCCCCACCCTCCAAAATAATTCAGTTCCTGGAATTTTACTAGATTTTATCGAAAAACAGAGGACAGGCATGAGGGCTGAGGGATTATCTTCTTGACATTAAAAGAAGCTGAGATGTTTCCCCTTATAAGGATTACCTTTCCCATTGGTAAGGTCTGATACTTTAAAAAAAAAAATGGGCTTTAACATGTTCTTCAGACTGTAAGGCTAAGTTTCTTGAGCAGATGATTGGAACTTCTGTTAGAATGACAATTTGATTCATTCAGAAAGCACATATTAAATGCTTGCTAGGAACAACGCATAATGTGAACAGGGCCTTAGAACTATGCCAAAGGCCCCTACGAACACTTTGCAGCCTAAGGAGGAGCCAGGACAAGGCCAAGGAGGTCAGTCATGTCAGAGTGGGGCACCCACTCAGGCAAGGAGGCCTGAGCTGCCAGGAGGGAGCTGGATTATTTAGATGCCAACTGGCCACTGAAGACCTCAAGTGAAAGGTAAACAGTCAAAAGACATTTTAGCAGTACCAAAGACTGAACTCTGGTCACTTACACAGTTATAGCTTTAGCTGCCCACCACCTTTATTTTAAGGTAGAGTCTCATCAAGTTACTCAGGCTGGGATCAAACTTATAATCCTCCTGTTTCAGCCTTCTAGGGTGCTAGGAATTCAGGCATGCACCAGGATGCTCAAAAAACAGTATTTAAGGCAAATCCACTGAAGAACCTCTGGAGGCCCCAATGTAGTTCTCCAAAGTGCTAAGGCAATGCATGAATCAATCACAGGGGCAAAGTAAAGGAAATCAACTTTTCTAACTACAAAAAAATTACCATTTATGATACACTTTCCTAACCCAGGATTAGTCTTTTGTTTTAATCCAGTCTGTGAACTCCATGTGAGTAACATGGAGTTAAAGTGGCTACTAGAAAATAACATCTGAGAGTGCCCTGAGAGATTTGAAATTTACATAAGAGGTAAATAATTATTTTAGTGAAAGTGAGTCCTAAACATTGCCAGAGCGTTTTCTTCCCTAGGAACACTAGTTGGAAGCAGTAGGGAGGAGCTAGACATCTGAGGAAATTCTGTGGGGCTTGCTGCATTTCTTTGACCAGCAGAGCTGTACATGAGGAAGCCTCCAGCCCAGGAGGGCCCTGCTGCTGATTCTTTTTGATATATGTCAAATGAAAGGCTGCCAGATGCTCCCTATGGGAAGGAATCAGATGTATTTTCAGTGTAAAGAATGTTTCTATAATTGGAAGAGGCAATTATATAATACATACGCTCGTGCTTGTGGATTTACTTTAAATCAGATATTTTTGTATCGCTCCCCGATACAGCAGCTTTTCTTCCTTAAAGAGAAGAAACTTTGCAGAATGAGTGTAGCATCGGAGCCCCTCCAGCAAAGATTGTGTGTGTGTGTGTGTGTGTGTGTGTGTGTGTGTGTGTGTGTGTGCTCTCTTTAGCAGTATATATACACTAAAATTGGGATGCCTGTATGGTCCTATAATTCTGACCACTTGGTCCCACAGTTTGCAATGGCCCAAATTCAACAGAAGAGAATCAAGCAATATGGTAACCCTAAGATCAAAGATGACGTCATGCCTAGCAATCGACCCTTATGGACAAACTTTCTAGTTGAATTCAGTATTAAATATTGCTGGGTTTCTGGTTCTGTTTGTTTTGTTTTTTGCACTCAAGTGTGCTTCAATGACCAGTGACAAAGAAATCACAAGATTTGAATTAGACAAAACTGCTTGTTTATTAAAATTTAATCTGCACAATCAGTGTCAGTGGTACCAACCGGAAGTCTTGCAAAATTAACATTTTCTCATGCGATGTATATGTGTTGTAGTAATTATCTCATCACTCAGTCATTCCTACAAGGTTACTGTAAACTTGAATACAATCGTGCGAGACATTTGTCAAGTAGGGAAACCACTATGATACTAAGAGTAGTAAGAGGCCTGCTATGGCCTGTGTCTGGATATTTTGCCCTTCATGTGGTCATAAGTAGGGCTTACAGTGCCGTGCTGCGATTAAGGGTCCCCAAACAGAGTCATTGTTGTCATCACTCGTGGCCTGTAGCTTGCTGCCTTGCTACCTTCCTGCCTTCTGCCCACTGTGAACTGCTTTTCCTCTCTGATGCCTCTCTGCCCGGCCACCCTGCCTGCAGCCAGCCAACTGTGAACTTCTACTAACTGTGAGCCAGGTAAACCTTTCCTTCTTTAACTTTGTGAGTCAGGAATTTTGTCTCAACAATGAGAAAAACAACTAAAAAAGCAATTAATTTTTTCTTTTTACACATTTTTTTACATTTATATTTATTTATTTATTACTTTTAATAAGAAATAATAACATGAGAATTTCGAAACATGTTAGTAGTACACTTGCAATAATTGACACACTGCATATTGTTCTCCTCACAAAAGTTATACAGAGCACAGGGTGTAGACGTGACAAACGTTCTAATCAATATTGGTTCAGAAAAGAAGAAGAAAAGGTTTTATTCTCTTTGAAGTAGGAGGAAGTAGTTGTATACATAGTCCAATGTTTCATAATTGCAGTGGGTTACCGGTGAAACTGGCAATGTTGAAGGCTATTGATTTAAGCCTCTTACAGCTCACCATACTAATCTAGCTCTGTGTTTTATGCCTCATAATTAAGCTTTTCTGCTGTGTGATCACTCTCCTCTATTTTTTTTTTTTTTGTATCAGTGTCTTCTTTAGAAGTACTTAGTACTTCTTTTGTAATAGGTACTATGTTTTTTTTTTTTTTTTTTTTACTTCAGAAATTATTTCTGATCTGATTTTCTCTATACCTTTCCGCAGTTGTTTATTTTGGATGTTATTATTTCAGAGATTTCAGGTGTGTGATTTCCAGTTTCTTCTATGCTATTATTTTCTGTATTTGTTCTGTGTGGGCTTCAGGCCTAAGAGTGCATTTTGCTCCTTCCCTTTGTCATTTTGTATAGCACTGTCTTCTGACCTTTGATGTAGAGCTTTGGTAGAGTTCTTGCCCCACAGAGCTGGATCTACCAAGTTCAAAGTCATCCATTGTGGGTGTGGCTTGGGTCTGGCTGCTGAGATCTACTTTTTCCTGCTGCAGCCCTTGGAGGGAACCGGCTGTGCCACTCTGGCAAGATGGTCTGCTCCTGGATCAGCTGGGTGGGTCTTGTATCTAGTCTCTCTACAGAGAGTTCTGTGGCAGTTTTCCACACCAGGCCTGTCTGATGGATGAAGTTCTACTTACATGCCAGACCTGGTTGCTGGTGTAATGAGTATTTGGTGGGCCCAGGGCAGTCTACCTCACACACCAGGCCTAGCTGCTGGATAAGAGTTCCTGGTGGGCCCAGAGTGGTCTCACTCATGTGCCAGGTCTGGTTGTTGGGTCAAACCCCCAGGTTATTTTTTCAATAACACTTCTGTTCTGTCTGAAAATTTGAGTAAGACAAGCACCCAATCCATTTAACCATCCGTTGCTCCTAAAATTAATATTTCCCTGGAAATCCTTTATACTGCCTGTAGATTTCTAGGAAAAAAAAAAAAAAGATACCAGGTCCTCGGTGAAATGTGGAAGTGGTAGATTAGATATAGATTCTATGACTTTTTGTTGCTAAGCTTTTCAGGTCCTTTAAACGCAAAGAATATTTTAAAGGAGTTTCCCCTAAATTGCCTGACCACAAACATACTCGTTTTCATAACATTTTTTATTATTCATGTGCATCTTCTTTTTTTTGTTAATCTAATCAATAACTTTGTTTAGCTCTAGTTTTATACATTTGCATAAAGAGTATTTCTCTGTACTTATGCTTTGTTTTAATAATTTGTAATTTTTTAAAGTAAGATACAAGTATTGTTTGCATTTTATATTTAAATATGAAGAAAGTACTGGTTTAGTACAGAAAAGTGAATAGGCCTTATACAGCTTGTCTGGGACTGAGCCTTTTCATATGAACAAAGAGGTTTTAAAAGGCATTATCAGGCCAGCAAGGTAGCTCAGCAGTCTAAAAGCCTTCTTTAGACAAGCTTAGGCAACCACAAGGACTGCAGTTCAATCCCTGGCACCACATGCTGTGCCAGCTTCACCCCCAGGGCAGGCTGAGCCAGACATAACATAAAATGATGGCATCCTTGAATAAGCAATATAGGAAAATAATAGAATGCATTAAGCAGATTCGAAGTGCTAGACAGGAACTTAAAACCTCAATCACAAGCTGGCAAAATCATTTCAGTGAAAGTGAAAATAGACTTTCAGACCTTAAAGTCACCATTGTAACTAGTGAAAAGGTAAAAAAAAAAAAAAAAAAAGATCTCTTAAAAACAACTAAGCACACTACACATCATCAATCCTTTTCCTCGATAGTGCCATAATCCCCTTAAACAGAATATCTGGGAAACCACTGAGTTATAGGATGTTACAGTACAGCTTCTCTTATGTCCTAAATCCCCACTGAACCTGAAGGGCTAGAACCAAAATATTGGCTAGCCTTGTAGCTCTTCTTTTTCTCTAACTTTTGGTCTGTAAGCTTACGTTCTTAACCAACCAGCAGAAAATCTCAGTGATACTACTACTCTGAAACGTAGGTACTTGAGCTTAACATCACTGTCTTTCTGAATATCAAACATCTTAGACTTAACTTGGAAGCGATATTTTTCATCAATTTTTGATATTCTCATAAATCTCTGTAGGGACTGACGATGTGTAGTGTGCCTCAGGAGAATCACCTAGAGAGCAAATACTCTCTCAGGCTTTCACAGAAGCAAACTGGTCAAGCAATAGCTGTGAGTCATCCAGATGGCTAACACTGACAACAGTTGTACAAAGCACTGTACATGGTTCCAAAGTAAATCCTGAGGGGATTTGACTGACCTTGGGAGATACAAAAGTTATACTTTTTGGTATGCAGGTCTTGCTTTAACTTGCCCTTAACCACCAGTAGAAAAATTTAACCACAAGGCATAAAATGTAAAGCTGAGCTGTAAAAGGCTTAAATCAACAGCTTCCAATATTGTCAGTTTTGCCAATAACCCAATGTAATCATGGAATATTGGACTATATATACAACTACTTTCTCTTAGTTGAATGAGAAGAAAATTTTGTACCAATAATGATTAGAAAATTTATCATGTCTGCATTCTGTGCTCTGGATTACTTCTACAAGGACAACAATATGCATTGTATCAATTATTGGGAATGTACTACTAACTTACTTTGAAGCTGTCACATTGTTATTTCTTATTGAAAGTAATAAAAAAATTAAGAAAACAACTAGGATGCAAGAAAAAATAATTCAACATCTGCAAGATGATGCAAAAATGAACAATGTAAGACTAATAGGCATCAATGACAAATAAGGAGTCTGAACAAATGATATAAAAAGAGTATGGGCAGAAGTAATAGCAGAAAACTTCCCAAATATGGAGAAACAACTTGACATTCAGGTAACGGAAGCATAAAGAACTCCAAATAATGTCAACCTAATTAAAACCACACCCAGACATGTAATAATCAAGATCCCAGAAACTCAACACAGGAACAGTATATTAAAAAGAAAAGAAACAGATCATATTTAAAGGACCACCCATTAGAATAATGGCAGATTTCTCTTTACAAACCATCAAGTCAAGAAGAGCATGGAGCAAAGTACTTCAACTCTTGCAGGAAAACAAATTCCAACCCAGACTGATATACCCTGCAAAACTGTTTTTCAAGTTCAGTGGAGAAGAGATATGCTACCAGGACAAAGAACAACTAAAGAATTGCATGGTGACAAAGCCAACCCTGCACAGTTTACTAAAGGATAGTCTAGAGAGGGATCAAACTAACCATAACTCCGCGAAGGAGAATGGAAAGAACCCACCAAATAGGGCAAACAATTAAACACAGGTGAAAAAGAAATATACAAAAGCAGTCTTTCAGTTATTCCATTCTGCTGCAGAATAGAATATGTCCATTAGCATATTCTACAATGGACTTCTGCACCCTATGGGACGTGATTCTGTCTGGTTCTATAGAGTGGATATCGAGGAAATAGCAGTAGCTCAGTACCACAAGTGACTACTGGCCACCAGTAGGCGTCATGGACACTCTCCATGTTCATGACATAGTAGAACTTTGTGTGATATACTATTTCCAAGCCATTAGAAGTTCTGGTCATATATTTGCCATTGCAGTATTTATGCTATGTTTTATTGTTGGTAATTCTTTATTGCCATGGAAACTTTTTCTTAGCTGATATTTTTTAATATATTAACCTATTCAAATACTATGCAAGTACTCTGAATTGATCGTACATTTGTACATGATACATAACATTCTGGCCTCTAAGTTGGACACATAACTTGATTTGAATTTTGGAATATTGTTTTGAAATATTCAATTTAATTATTATATAATTAATTTCCTGAATATTGTTTAATTATACTTTTTGTTTTATGATTAATACTGTATCCTTGACTTAAAATCTACCTATAGGACATAGTATGATATTTTCTCCTAGTATTAGAAACTTTGAAAAGAAAAAATAATACTTATATGTATATGTATACACAAGAGAGTTAGGATAGACATACAGCTACTTTGTCTTAGTTCACTGAAAATAAAAGTTTGTACTAATATTGTTTAAACAGGATATCAAGTCTGCATCTTGTCCTCTGAATAACTACTATGAAGACAACAATATGTATGGTATTAATTATTGTAACCATCCAACTAACTTGTTTTGAAACCATTTCATTGTTATTTTATCTTTTTTCTCATTATAATTAACAAAGATTTAAAAAAAGAAAAATAATCTGGGTGATACTGGCCCACACTATCAGTCAAGAGCACACTTTTCACAGGAGGGCCCAGTTTCCTGCCTTCTTTTTTATTACATTTAATAAGAAATAACAATGTGACAGTTTCAAAACACATTAGTAGTACATTTCCAGTATTTGATACAATGAATATTGTTGTCCTTCTAGCAGTTATACAGAGCACAGGGTGGAGATGTGATAATTTTGATAATCATTATTGTTTAAAAAAAAAATTTCTTCCCATTGAACTAAGAGAAAGTAGATGTATACATAATCCAATGTTCCATAATCACAGTGGGTTATTGGTAAAACTGGCAATAACGGAAGCTGTTGATTTAAGCCTTTTACACTCAGCGAACTAACCTAGTTTTACATTTTATGCTTCGTGGTTAAACTTTTCTACTGAATGGTTAAGGGCAAGTTAAAGCAAGACCTGTATAGCAAAACATGGTGGTTTCCCAAATGTTTTTGCTCAAAGAGATTACGGGACTACAGAGGAAAGGGACTGAAGATATACAGTGTACCTAAGGAGAGTCACCTAGAGAGAAAACATTCTCTCACGCTTTCACAGAGAGCAAATTGGTCAAGCAATGGCATGACTCATCCAGATGGCTGACACAACAGTTCAACAAAGCACTGTACATGGTTTCAAAGTAAATCCTGAGAGGATTTGACTGACCTTAGGAGTTTCCTGCCTTCTGATCTTGTCTTCAGAGTGACCCTCTGAAGCCAGGGGAAAACCAGGCCTCTAGAACCTCCAACAGGGGGCTCTATACCCTATCAAAGACTGTGAAGGGGCTTGAAGGCAGTTCAAGGTCAAGATGGCTCCATAACTAACAAGCTGGAAATGTCATCTGGCATACAAGTACACAGCAGGACTCATGTCTAGCCATGATCCAAGAATGTTGCCATGAGAAAAACCTGTGCTCAGAGCTTTATTATCAGGTTTTGCTCTGTTTTCATTTGAAATATAGCTGAGGGTCCAAATAGGAGAAGAAAAAAATATATATAGAAACCAAAGAATATTCTTGTATAATAATTACCAAGTTATTGAACTACACTGAAAATATCAAATACTTAAAAGTTTTTGCACATGACAACTCACATGTGCCAGTTTTTGATCAAAAATGATACAGAAAGCTGGGCATAGTGGTGCATACTTGTAATTCCCAGGCTGACTCGAGAATCACAGCAGGTTCAAGAGTAGCCTGTAGTACATAGTGAGTTCAAGACCCTCTTGAACTGCATAGGGAGGTAAACGATAGATAGATAGATAGATAGATAGATAGATAGATAGATAGATAGACAGATAGATAGATAGACAGATAGATAGATAGATGCATACATACATACATACATACATACGTAGATACATAGATACATAGATAGATACATAGATATATACATGGATGATAGATACATACATACATACATAGATGATAGATACATAGATACATAGATGATAGATAGATAGATAGATAGATAGATAGATAGATAGATAGATAGATAACCAAGAAAGAAAAACAAGAAATGACAACATAAAACAGTGCAAAAAAGGTGAAAGTTAAAAATAAATGATAGTAAGCTATTTCTATGTGTTATCTACCAAGATAACTGACAAATACGGTTCTTTCAAAATAATGTACGAAGTGGGAATGGCAAAATTCTCATCTATGATCTGAATTACTTGTTCTTAGTCCCCATCTTTCTTATTCCCCATATGTACCCCCTAACAGAAACCAAACCAAAACACACTTTTAAGTATTTACAATTTGAATCATATAGAAATAAAAATACTGTTGCAAGTGTAAGCTGCACCACTTTAGCCAGAATAACTGGAAGGACAACTAACAAAGTAGCCAGGAAAGATCAAAGACAGAAAATAGACTTGATGGGCACATGTAACTTTCTCCTTTTGCTTTTAGTTTCAGCACATAGTGCTTTCTGGAAAGAACATGCATTCCTGCTGGGGGAAAAAAAAATAAAATAAAGCAGGACAGACAGGTGCAAGTAGTTAATGAATTGTGGCATCTGGAAGAGAGTGAAACAATTCACGTCCTCCCAACCCTTAAAAGGTTTCCATTCAACACAGGCACACACACACACATGAAACATCTCACAAATCAAACTGTCCAGCCTTCGCTGTTCTTTCCGTGAAACAGCTTGCTAGCCCCATAAGTGAGATAAAGTGGCTGCACTCTAATGTCTACACAGCCCTGGGTTGTTGGCTCTGAGAATGTGACTACTTTCACCCCCACGTTTTGACCTTATTTAAAACAATGTTAGGTAAAGACGCTATTCTCACAGAGTTTGTGACTTTGCTAACTTTGGTTAATTTTTGTTAAATTTCTTTAGGAAAATGACTACTTTAATTGATTCCAGGTGTAAACCAGAAACTGCATGGAGAGCAAGCAGAGGGAATGTGACACACTGTAAGTGAGTGACAGGCCTACAAGCGGAAGCTAAGCGGAAGCTTTGGAAAGATGAGTTCTCTGCCCTGTCCTTTTACTGGAAATGCGACTTCGGCAGGAAGAAAGATAGGTATGCCCCTTCCTCTGGGCCTACCTCACCAAGGCAAGGCTCTGAGGGCCACACGGTAGCTATTTCTAGCAGCAAATTATGAAGATCAGAGTGAAATAACATAACCCCAACTAGAGGGAGAGTCAGACAGTCCCAGCTCTCATCCAAAAGCATCTGGCCAATCATCAACCCAGCTGGTCAAACCCACCTGTGGGGCCTGAGACTGAGTGTGATTTTCTGGAGTTCAGGTCACAGAGTTAGAGGCAACGAAAACTGAAAGGACCCAGTGTGAAAATTTCAAGAGGAAACTGCCCTAAAGATGACCTAAGAAGAACGGTGCACTGGAAAATGCCTAACAGTGGATTCTTCCAGGGAACAAAGCCTCGATGTGTGGGATTTTCTGTCTCCTGCCTTCTGTGGTATGAATGTTCCGATCTTGGCCCATGTGCTAGCTGCTCAAGCTCTCAGGATGCAGAGCTGGGAAGACAACACATGCCAATAACCGTGGGAGCAGGTACTTGGGTACAGTGGAGCCACCATGAAAGCCAGAGAGGCCCAGAGGGAGAGCCAGCTGAGGCAGATCCAGGTTTCCTGGCAGGCTTCCAGGTGCCAATTCCAGGACACTCTGTTCAAATGCAAAAATAATCTGATTTAGAAAGCCTCAGCTCCACATTGAAGTCCTATTTATCCCGAGTTTGGATTTGTATAGAACAGGTACTGTAAAAAGTACCTGGTGCTTGTTCAGACCCCTAAGGAAAACTATTGCACAATTTTATTTATTTATTTGTTTGTTTGTTTGTTTGTTTGTTTGGTACAGGGTCTTGCTACACAGCTTGGACTCATAGTCCTGCCTCTGCCTTCCCAGCCCTGGGATTACAGGTATGTGCCACCATGCCCGGTTTCAGTGGCTGACACAGTGTCCAGTATTCTGCAGCTGGCATGTCTTGTGGTGCTGGAGATTGAACCAGGTCCTTGCACGTGCCAGGCAGGCGCTTAGAATGCTAAGCTATCTTCCAAGCCCTATTGTATGTTTTAAAAGTAATTTATCTTATAGATAACTTTCTGTGGCAGACCATAAACTCATTCTCTTCCAGTTGTTTTTACAGAGACTCTCCTGAGACCACCATGGAAAAGTAGGGTTAGGAAAGAGAGCAACAATGTAGTAGAGCTATGCAGGAGTGACCACAACAGACAGTGTGGGTTGAAATATTTTAAACATAAAACACACACTGGCCTTTGGTCCCCCTCAAAATACTCTTCATTCCAAACACACTTCTCACTATTCTGGGCATTGTCTAAAGCAAATCTGAAGTCTTTCCTGTAGTTACGAGAAGTGCCTGAAAATGTAAATGCTGTTGTTAAGTGTCATTTAAAGGGAAGATAGGCTTTTATAACTATCACAATGTGTCCTCCCCTGCCATTACTTACTGGACCTGATTCCATGTAACTGCTGGCTCTTCCCCAAAGCAAATGAAACCATGGAAGGTAAAAAATTTTGCATCAATTCTGAACACCAAGGCAGTCATGGGAGCATAAAAGCACTCTGGAAAGAAGGCTTCCAGAACTGCTTTAGAAGGCTCCAAGAGCAATGGGATAGGTGTGTCTGAACTGAGGATAGTACTTTGAAGAGGATTAACAGAATCATATTTTAATGTAATAAAACTTTTATATAAACCCACACCACATATTTTGATCACACCATGTATTTCTCCAAATCAATGTGTTGGTGTCAGCCATCCACCAAGTTTCCACAGCTTTCCACCCTCTTGTCTCTCACTGCCATGTAAAACTTAAATACCTCCCACAGTTGTAAGTCTTTTACGTGCTCATATGAACTTCAAAGCATTTAAATTTCTTATGGATTTTATGTGGTTAAAAGCACAGCCTAATTAATATTGTATATTAGGATAAAGAAAGATGGACTATTGAGAAAGCACATTTTTAATAGTTCTCAGGTTGCATATTCAATAACTAATTCAGCCCAGTAAGATTTTGATATCATGTTCTATTGAAATTTTTAATCAGTGGGCTAGCGAGATAGCTAAGTGAAGTAAAGCACCTGCCTAAGCATGTACAGGGACTGGGGTTCGATCTCTAGCACCATAAACCATGCCAGCTGTACCCTCAAGTACACTGAGATGGCAGCATGAGACAGGGCATGGTGGCACACATCTATAATTTCACCATTTGGGAGGATGAAAATATGAGGATCATATTTTCATATTCAAGGACCTTGAATATTTTCATATTCAAGCTAAGCTGTGTAGTGAGCCCTTATAAATCCTGAGCTAAATACAAAAAAAGAGTTTGATCAAGTGTCACCAATGTCATGAAAATTTGCAGTAAATTATCACCAAATGACGATAAGTAAGATAAAAAAGCCTGCAAAAGTTCCAAATTCCCTAGTAATTCATATTGTTCTGAAGTTTATTTCATTATGCTGAACAGAGGAGTGGATAGGAATGCTATGATTATTTTTATCTTTGTGTCTCTGTAGTTGTCTTATACTACTGAACATATTTTGTGTTTGGAGAAAAAATATCTAGTTTTGAAAATATTCTGGGCATGCTAAAGTGATCATTTCTTTTTTCTTTCCATTTTACCATAAGGAAAAGATAAAAACAAATTTTATAAGTTTAACAATGACCTTCAGAATAAAATATAAATGTAAGAGCTCAAATATTTTTGTATAATCAGTGGACTATCATCATGACTCCAAGAAAATGAGAAAATACTCATAAAAACACAATGTGAGTTCTTCTAAAATGTAAAATAAAGTCTTCAATCTGAACAGTAAAAAATTAATGAAGATAATTACATATCAAGATATTTTCAGGCCCGGTGAGATGGCTCAGTGGTCTAAAGCGCCTGCTTGGGAAAGCTTGGGCAGCTTCAGGGACCGCGGTTCGATCCCCGGCCCACATGCTGCGCCAGCCCTGCTCTTGGGGCGGGCTGAGCCGGCCATAAAAATGAGTGAATAAACAAACAAAGGTTCTGAAACAAGAAAAAATAAATAAATAAATAAAATAAATTTTTTAAAAAAAGATATTTTCATCACTAGAACTCAAAGGCAATAAAAGAAACGAATAAAGAACTAAAAAAACGTGGACATATACCTAAAGAGCAAAGAGGAACATTAACATTAGATAATTAGATGAGTATACTGGCAAAAACTCATTGTTATAGTCATTATTTATTTTAACTACAATTCGAAACAAAGATAAAATTACAACTGTCAATCCTGGTAACTAACTGTCACAAATTAAGCGTGACACAAGGGAATAAAAGTGTGTCAACTTCCTTTAAGAACTTTCCAATAACCTAAAAGAAATCTTTAGGAAAATAAGGAGGTAAAATCAGGAGACCTGCTATTGCCATACTACTTCAGAACAATGAAGGTCATTACCTTTGGGGACAAAATGCTCAGATAAACTTGGGAAATGGTTCTAGGGACATGATTTTTTTTTTTTCCTGTAGCCTGCTCAGTCCACTTCAGGTACAGGGTTGGCATGGCATATGAAGCCAGGTATCACATCACAGTCCCTGCATGCTTACCTAGTTTTCCTAAGCAGGCGCTTCACAGTGCTGAGCTATCTCACCAGCCCCATGACTCCTTTCTGTATGAAAAATAAATCCAACAGGAAGAGCCTTGATCACAGCATTTTCTATCTTTTTAGTGTTTAGAGTAAGCAGTATTATATCTTTAAAGATTCATTATAAGGTGAACAGATCCCAACAGAGGGAGGATCACTGGCCATATGATGAAGAGAAAGGTGAAAGCCTGCTATAGTTACTTTCGTTCTTTTTTATATTTCTGAACACCTGACAGTTCCATGTAGGTGAAATCTGTTGAACAGCTCTGAAGGAGAAAGCCCACATTGTCAGCTAATGGTTAACGGTGTCTGGTTGTTGTAGCTGTTTAGCACCACAAATTAATCACAAGGCTGAGCATGGTGACTCATGCCTGTAATCCCAGCACTTGGGAGGCTGAGGCAGAATGATCTGTGTGAGTTCGAGACCAGCCTGGGCTACAAAAGTGAGTTCAAGGCCAGTCTGAACTGCATAGTGAGACCCTGTCTCTCAAAAAGACAAAAATAAATAAATAAATAAATAAATAAACAAACAAACAAATAAATAAATAAATATCAATCACAAAATCCAAAATCTTAAGTACATAAAAAAGCACAATGAAAAAGTAATTGGGCATAACAGGACACTAGTGTACGTGGTGGGCAGTGGGGAAGCTAATGCCAGTCGGGCATTCATAGTGCCTACTGTGAGACCACAACCAGCATTAGGTATATCTGTGCCCATGTCATAGCAGGGACATCAACAAAGGCAGCCACCTCTGTGTGGATGCCAGGGAAAACCTAAACAGCCATGGCCTCAGAGTAATACCCAGGTATCCTTCCCTCTTCCCAGTGCTAAGCATCATGGGAATGGGACAGCTGGGGGTTGAGTTTGCCTGTTATATAAACAAATATGCAGCTTTGGTGGAGTATGCAGCAGAACACAAGTTCTGGCTCCCCAAAAAATCCCTTTGGTCCTATAGGCAGTGTTTTCTGATGACACCATGGTGACCACAGGTCCTTTAGGGGCACAAGGGCCTCCAAACCAGTCCCTTTGATTCATCCCTGTTCCCTTCTAACACTGCCCCTTTGCCACCAAAGATCTCTGGCAACACCCTGGGGCCAGCTACTCTCCTGCCTAACGCTTCAGGTGGCTCCAGCTTCATCCACAGGTGTGGACAGAACTATAACCATTCTTTACCAGCTTGACCCACTCTGCAGGCCCAAGCTCACTGACTTTCCAACTCACTGTGCTTCACTACTCTAGAGTTCCGGAAGCTCTGTCCTAGGCCATATCACACAGCTCCGTGCCCAGGCATCCAGTGTCACACTGTATGTCATGCCATGTGCTCCCATTCCAGGCCTGCTCATTGATTCTCCTTCACTATTTCTATAAAGATCTTGCATTGCATATCTTTCATCAACTATTTCTAAATGTCATTTTCTTGCTCTGATGTCTCAGATGCAATTAATTTCTCCCTTCTGTGCTTCCGCAGCACTTTACTAAAACTGCTGTCTTAGAAAAACTATGCCAAGTTTAGAAATTCTACTGCTTATAAGCTTAGAATATATTGTATCACAGTGTCTGCTTCCAGTTAGGCATACTCTTTGGAGTATAAGGATACTATAATTTATTTCTTTCTGTACTTAGTAATTGCACAATTAAGTTTTCAGTCGGCACTTGTCAGCTGAATAATTGGAATTTTACAAGTTTCTTAGTGTGATAATTTTAAGTGAGTATTTAACCATTTTGCAAGTTTGGAAAAAAAAAAAAAAAACAGACATAATCTGTACAGCTGGTGGTTGGTGGACTAACTACCAGGAAGGTGGTAGACTTCATCCATTAAATGATAGACATAAAGATGTTATGCATCTTTTCAAAAACTCCCGAACACACAATTTCTTTCTGTAAGCCGGGAAATACATCAGCAAGACTTGCATTTGGAAAACTTTCTGAAAAATTCATAGAATATCATTTTCAAGCTCATTTTTTACATGAGGAAACATTATCACATAAAAGCTAGGCTAATTTACCAGCCTTTTGTAGTGAATTAACAACAGAGCCATGGTTAGAAGTCAAGATTTACTGCATCTTCATGCTAATCAGAGTCCATTAAATCATACATCCTTTAGCCCAGTTAAGCTAGACTCAGGGACAAAGAGTAAAGTTGGAACAGCACCACTGCTGTTACTAGCCACTGGGGTAGGGTATGATCTGAATTGGCCACTTTTCTGTAGACCATAAATCAACAATTATCTATTCATGTTCACTCAGAAGTTCCTCACCAACTTGAATCAGGCACATGACAGTTGGTTATGGGACTGCCTTTGGACATGAAACAAAACGAAGTCAATAGTTGTAGCATTAAACTCATCAAGGACTAACTATACAAAATTCTACTTAGCCCCCACTTATGAAGATCTTTTCTGAGTACTAGATTCCTTAAAAATTATATTTTATATGAAGAAATAAAACTTGCCATGTTTATGCATTGAATGTGACAATCTTCAGTACATTTGGATGTTTCTAAGAAATGTTTCCTAAATTACATTTGGATTTTCTGCGTGCTAAGGGAAATAATTTGCATGTCATCGACAGATACATGAAAATTCTAAGCTGCATTAGAAAAATTTTATGAACATAAGCATTTGATATGCCAAATTTTATGCCTATGTATCAGAGGAATAGCTTACTCATGGCTCTGAATTTTGGATTCCAGCTGGGTCAGCTGAATGATAGATGATAAGCTCGGTGATTCCATGCAAGAGAAGAGTGAAAACATCAGGCAGATTGGGAATGCATACATAACCACATGAGGAAAATAAGTGTGTAGGAATACCCCGATCAGTATGAAATCATTCTCCTTTAAGGTTAATGTTCACACAAAAAAAAGCAGTGCCCATTCATCATACAGACACAGATGTGGACTTATACACATGCACACGCATACAGACGCATGCACACACATACATGCACACATACACAAGTACCCCTAGAATCAAGTCCTCACAAATTAACTAACTATGTGACTTCCGGTAAGTCACAAACCCTGGGCCTGGCACCAGCTTTATTATGTGAAAACAGTGACACCTTCCTTGCAAGACTATTGTGAATATTAAAATACATGAGGCCACAACAAATCTGCTATTCTAAGATAAACTTTCTCTGTAGATAGGCAGTGAAAACAACAACAAAATAAAGTAACATCCAAGATATGAAAAGGAGGAGATACCGACAAACATCAGAGTGTAAATGCTCCTTCAGAGCAGAAGCACTGCTGCAGAGCATGGCGCCATCCTTTTCTAGTCTTGACTTAGGACTCTGCACGTACAAGGACAGATCATTTCTGTTTACGTGTAAAGTCAGGTTTTAGAGCAAGCTCACCATACTCCGCCACCTTTTTGGACAATACACCCCTGAGCACCACCTCAGCTGAGGTCACTCCCCTGGGCAGCCTCACTGGTGCTCTCAGCCAGCCAGCCCCAGCTGTTGCGCTGCTACTAAGGGTCAGGAGAAAGACAGATGAGAGAAAGGCTTCTGGGTATCGCTGTCTGCATTTGGTTCTTGGTTTTCAGCAACTGTTGTCTGTCTTGTGTCATTTTCCTATGTTCTACTTTATTTTTACGCTACTTTTGATGAGCTTATTTCACCCTTCCTTTAGTGGTTTCTTTATCTTTCGTTTGCCTATTCTCACTTCATAATTGGTTTCTTTCTTTCGCAGTCTCTTTCCTCATCTTCTTTGCTACTTTTTTTTTGTTGTTGTTGTTGTTTTTGGTTTTTTTCGCGGGACCAGAGTTCGAACTTACGACCTTGCACTTGCCAGGCAGGCTCTTGCACCATGGAGCTATCTCCCCAGCCTTCCTCATCTTCTTTGCACATCTTTCATCTTTCCCTCCTTCTGTGTCTTCTCCCAGGGCCAACACAGGCACAGTGCCAAAAGGCCCACCACTCCGGCAGAATTCTGCGAACTATTTTAATTTATTTTTTAGCGCAAGCATCAAATGAAGGTTTGAGTTAATAAGAATTCTTAATAAGCAATAGTAATGCCCTCAGCTTCCTATCAGCAGCAACATAAGTGTGAATATGTTATTTTTAGTGACAACAGCCTAGAGAACACAGGACCACAGCTGTCAGAGTGCACCCTGTCTTCTGCCTTTCCTCTCACTGAGCAGCACCTCTGCTTTGCCCCACTTTACTTTCATAGTAAAATGCACTTCGTCAATCACCAGTGTGCCCAGTGACAAACTCAGTAGCCAGCTTCTCTGGGCTCCCATGGTGCTCTGAACATGTCTGTGTGGCAGTAATTACTATGTAAGCCCCTGCTACTCTACTGAGCTGTGGTGTACTTCGAGGAGCGGCAAACCTGTGCCTTTTCACGTAATCCACCCTTGTTCCACAGCAAGCCAGTAAACCCTCAGTACACATCCTCTGAGGAGCACACTGCAGCTTCTGCAGGGACACGGGCTCACACCGTCTCCTAGCACAGCTCTCAAGCACGTCACAGCCCTGTGAGACATGGGGAATGAAGTTGCTACTGCACTGCTCTTGAGGTGGGAGAGGTGAGGCTTAGGGCCACTCTCTGCTGTGGACAAGGAAGCCAGGATTGTGAGGACTTCTTTTGTTAGGTCGCTCGTCTGCTACATCCTCTTCGCCAACACAGAAGCTTCTGCAACCAGATGGCAAGAAGCCAGTTCACACAACAAAGGCCTCTGCCATGAGCAACACGTCAGCCTTGCACCCGTATTCACCAAAATCTGACTACTTCAGGAACAGAAATTCCAAGGCAAAAAGGCTCAGCCACTTCCCATTCTGTGTGCTCTGATCTCTTTCTTGGTAGACAAGCCACTTTGAAAGTTGGCGAGTGTTTTAAAAATTAAGGGAGACTACAAGAGCAAAAGAAGAGACTGAAGCAGTCCACATTACTGACCCAGCCATAATTTATAAAATCCCATTTTTTACGGCCACAGTAATACTAGTTTCTTATTATTGTAGTCTGACTCACTTTCAAAGCACCACATGTCCTTTTGAAGTGGATAATGCACAGAGAAAGGGTGTGCAATATTATTGTTGAAAAGAAACCTAAATGGGGGCTTGGAGCCCTTGAGTATAGACAAATGTCTTGGTACCTGGGTCACTCAGTGGAGTAGGCAGTCATTCAGTGGGGATGCTTGTGAGTGTGTGCCTTTAGGAGAAAAGAGTTACAACTCTAGAAAGTTTGCCTTGAAAAAAAAAAAAAAAAAAAGCTAAATTTTCAATTTTCAATTCTCCTAGCTTCTTTTGTTGCTGCAAAATTATACTCCTTAACAAAGCCCTGGGGAGAGCAGCTGTCGCTGGGCAGCAGTTGGAAATAATGCTGTGGAATGACAGTGGATCCGAGGGTGTGCACAGTCCGAAGGCCTAAATAACTGGAGATATTAAGTAACAACCCCAGCCCAGCCCCACACCCGGCAGGGAAACCCCTCAGGTCCCAGCACAAGGACTCACAGCGAGGTGAGGCTTGAGGGGCCAGGCACAGCTCTCAGCGCTCCCTGTTCTCTAATGACAAAACCCAGCTGCAGACCACGCAGAAGGTGAGCAGGATGGGCAAAGCTTAAACATCCAAGTAAGAAAAAAGGAAAACAAATGAAGAGCCATTCTTATTATTGTACTACTAAGAAAAGAGGAAATCTTTGATCTCTATTGTTTCTTAACTAAATATTGTCCCTGTGCTTTAGGCACTATAATCTCCTGAGCTGAAAAAAATATAAATAAATAAATATATGCAAGACAGAGAGGATTGGCTTGGTCCAAAAAGGATCTGGTTGCTAAAGCCCTTGGGACCAAGACCCTTGAACAGTGCAGGTGTAGCCTAGGTGCCATTGGCGGCAGAATTGCTACCCACAGGCCATGGTTGGAAGAACAATATCCCACCTCTTAGCTGTCTGCCCTACAGTCTCCTCTACTTAAAGTTCTAGTCTATCTGATAATGGTTTGGGAAAGACTGGTTTGGCTTGTTTCAGCTGCTCATGGCCCTTTCAAGGTTTGGAAGAGCCTGCATGAGCAGAGGTGCAGGACTCACATGTGCAACTCACATGCGGGACTCAGGTGCTGCCTGGAAATGAAACCACAGATGAAACTGACCCAGGGCCCCGCGCAGGTGCCAATTAGGTTAAAGATTTCAACGCTGAAGTTGGTTTTTTCCTTCTCCACTAAACAGCGGATTTCATCAAGTGAGCAAAAAGAAGTCTCCACACACAGACAAAACAATGTCAGCGATGATGCGGAGAAAAGATTCCCTGAATAGTGTTTCCTTCTGACTTTTTTCCTTCTCTTTGGCCATGTCTTTAAAACTTGGTAAAAATCAGTCTATTAATACAGAAGCAAGAACTTGCCAATGCTAGTTCATCCGTTTTATAGTACAATAAATGCTTTTTACTAAACTCTGAAGAAGAAAAACAAAACAAAACAAAACAAAACAAAACAAAACAAAAAAACTTCCCTGTATTTTTGAGGTAGTAATTCCCTGGGTTTTATATAAAATAGCCAAAAAACAAACAAACAAACAAACAAAACCTCTGTAAATAGACATGCTTCACAAAGACATTCTGTAAGAGAAGAGTTCTTACTCTGAGATATTAAAGGCCAGAGCTTTCACTAGCCATGGTAGAATAATGGCGCAGAAATCAGAAGCCACATTTGGCACACTTAACAAAGAAAACCCTTGGTGCGTTCCCTGCAGTTATCGGGAGACACCTTGCCCCTGGAGAAGGAAACAGCTCCGTCTATGTTTCCTGCCATCATGCTGAGTGTTCCTAGCATGAGTACCACCTAACCCTATGAACACTTGATCAATGGTCCTTGATGCCAGCAAGTCATATCTGCCCTGGACAGGGACGGCACTCTGTCTGTCTGATTCTGCAGGCACGGTGCCACCCAAGTCACAAATGTCAGCAGTGGGTGAGTGCTGGGAGTAACAGAATGGGCCTGTGAGAGCAGAGCAGCATGTCCTAGAGGAGCCACCTTCCCCAGGCCATAGCCTCTGGGGGAACAGGAAGAAGTCTTTTCCAGGTTCTTATACTAGACTCTATCTGCTAAGACATTTAATGAAGCTCTCAGATTGAAGAAAGAATTTGAAGATGATACTTCACAATGCAAAGATCCAGGCCTGCAATTTCTTATTTTAATCCATCTTATTGTGGGTGTCAAATAATCTTTGATTTTTAAAATGCTGAAATACAAAAATGTACCAAATAACTTAGATACATCGCTTTGAGCAGGGAATTGTCTTACTTTTTATTCACAAATGATTTTGTTCGAGATTTATGGAGACTGACTTTCCCTTAAGAAATCTCCTGTTTATAGATGTTAGCTAGGCTCCATTAGCACAAAAGCTTGCCTGTATTTTTCCTAGTAAAGATGAAAACATCCTGTTAGTACTTTAAAACTCTTTGACAATGCAACAACAAAAGCCCTGAATTTCTCTCTGCAGCAGCATTCCTAATGAATTTAACTGGGAAATGATGAAGAAATAGAAATCCCAGTCTTTGGTTTTTTTTCTTTTAATTGCTAATTTTACATTGCACTGAGGCATTAATCCTTGAAGAATAGAGAGCAGCCTTGCCAGTAACCCACAGAGAAGGGCATGGGGCTGGGAAGCAGGAAACCCCTAACACGGGAGAGCACACTGAGCTCTTATGGAGTCGGCCACTGCCCCACCCCGCCGGAGCTCACAGCTCCGCCTCTGCTCCCGGGAAGCCAGCCCAGCCAGCGCTGGTATTCAGATTAAGCTGCCAGTCCCAGCCAGGCATGGCCCAGGGAGGGCTGTCCGAAAATTGCTCGAAGAAAAGCCTCCAGATCGCAGATAAGGGAGATCCAGCCAGACCCAAGCTGCACTGGGTGCATGCCAGCACCTTGTTCACAGGGCTCCCTGGTGTGGGGGGGCGGGGGGGGCGGGCATTTTCTTCTCTTAACCAAGAATAACAAGAAAACAATGAATCTCCAACAGAGATTAAAAAAGAAAGAGGAAGGGAGTTCTGTAGAGTCAAGCTACTCATTCAACACTGAACACTGGTTTCTATGGGAACAAAAAATGGCTTTGTGAGTCCTGGGCAACTCCCCACTCCGGGTCCCCAGCAGGGCCAGTCCGCTGTCCCAGTATTGTATTTGTGTGGCCAACTTTTCTTCTGTCTCATTCACGCTCCGGGCCCCTGCCTGCCCCCAGCAACACCGCCCATCGCCCCAGAAGAAGGAGAGAAAGAAGAAAAGGAGTTCACAGAACAGCATCTGGGCTGAATTAAATCAGGCTACAAAAGTATCCAGGCAACTGAGTCCTGCGCACTGCCGGAGATCCAGGGCTAGAATTTCGTCTCTTGCCTCTGTTTTGTTCCCTCTTCAAGCAGCTCACAAGTGCTCACAATTTCCTGACACTTTTCATGCACAACACACATAATACAAGTTTTAAGTTAAGTTTTCATGTGCATTAAGTGTTACTGGTACACAAGACAATATTATTAAAATAATAATAGTAATAATCTACAAGACAGATGGTCAAGATTCAGAGAAGCACAGCTGAAAGCAAACTTCAAATCTTTCAAGGGTTATATTCTATTGACCAGCATGTACAGGAGTGCACAAGGAATGATAAAAAATGATGTTTAGGGCTGGAGAGATAGCGTGGTGGTCTAAGCACCTGCCTAGCAATCACAAGGACTGGGGTTCAATCCCCGGTATCATGTGACGTGCAGGCCCTGGGTGCTACACTGAAACAGCACTGGGGAGGCTGAGACAGGAGGATCAGTATGAGTCTGAGTTGTACAGTGAGACCCTGTACCAAATAAATTTTAAAAAAAAAAATAGATAAATGATTTTTTAAGTGTTTAAATTTTAAAAATTATCAAAATAAAAGATGATTAATTTCTCTCAAACTATCCCCCCTAGCTTCGAAGCCTCCTATCTCAATCCCACTCTTCTAGCTACCTTCTGAGGCAGCTCTGGAGTTCTCCAATACTTTGCGCTGCCCTGCCACAGCTACCCGGGAGATTGATTTCACAGCATCTACTGTGCATCATTTAGACTCTGAGGAAGAACCAGCATCCCCCAGTGTCAGATGCAGTGAATAAGAGAGACAAGGACATACCGCCACGTTTCTAGGAGTCTGCTTTTCCATTGGGCGGCACTTGGCATTCACATTTTTTATCACCTGTCATAGATGCTTAAGAAAGAGGACTTTGGAACTGCTTCAGAAAGTAGCAAAACTAATGGCCTCAGCGTACTTGAACTCATGGGATGCATATTGAAGAAGCTTAACGGAAATGTCTTTACTGTAATAAGGTGTTTTAATTTAATTATCCACTGTATATTTTGATTGCTTTTCTCATAGGATAGGATGAGAAAAAGAGAGAAAAGCTGCACAGGTCACTCCTAGTTAGCTGTGACAGCAGTGTTTCCATGTTCAAAGACTGAGGTCAAGCAGAGCCCAAAGTGCCTCTCTTCTTTTTGATGAGGCTCCTTTAATTTGGCTTTTCTCTAATACATTTTGACTTTTAATTTTAAAAAGGGAAATATTTATGAATCTATTACTCAAAAGCTGCCATGCAAAACATTTTAGCCTATAAATCCTCATATTTCACTAAGCGTCAGGACTTTATTTTATGAAAGAAAAGGCACATTTCTTAATGTGTCTGTAAATCATCACTAAAATATTTAGTGCTACAAGTTTCTTGGCCTTCAAAGGCACTTTTTTCTTTAAAAGCTCCACAGAAGTCTACAGGGTCCACGAATGTCCCTCACAGGCACACTTCCAGCAGCAAAAGCATCCATATTTTGTTTGTAAGTGTTTACTTAGGAGATCTGCAATTCATTTTCTTTTGCAAGATGAAAATGTCAATTTTTATCCTCTAAATTCAAACTTGTAGAAAAAAGTTGAACCTATTTATGTGCCACGGCATTGTAATCTCAGTTTTGAAAAGCATCTTGGGATATGTAGCATGAAAGGAGTTATTAAAGATTGAGAGTCATTTCAAGCTGTAGTAAGAAATACGGTTTGTTCATAAAAGCCAGAAATCATCTTTAAATTCATCTTTTTCTCCTACTTACCTTTCCTACAAACATGTCTTTTTTTTTTTTTTTTTTTTTTTTTTTTTTTTTTTTTTTTTTTTTTTTTTTTTTTTTTTTTTTTTTTTTTTTTTTTTTTTTTTTTTTTTTTTTTTTTTTTTTTTTTTTTTTTTTTTTTTTTTTTTTTTTTTTTTT
>PVJA010018264.1:0-40226 GCA_004027025.1 Myocastor coypus | reverse complement strand
AAAAAAAAAAAAAAAAAAGAAGAAGAAGAAAAAATGGAAACAAAGCTTCTGTGCATGGGGAGGGGAGGAGCGGGAGAATGGGGAAAAAAAAAAACACCCCAAGTTATATCACGTAAAGGTACAAATTTTCTATGATACATGTGATCACTATCTATATCTAAAATGTACCAATACCCAGAGAAAAAACATTCTCTCAGGCTTTCACAGAAAACAAACTGGTCAAGCAATGGCCATGACTCATCCCAAAGGCTGACATTGACAGTTCTACAAAGCACTGTACATGGTTCCAAAGTTAATCTTGAGGGGATTTGACCTTGGAAGATACAAAAGATGAATGTTTTGTTATACAGGTCTTGCTTTAACTTGTCCTTGATCACCCAGCAGAAAAGCTTAATTACAAGGCATAAAACACAGAACTAGATTAGTATGATGAGCTGTAAGAGGCTTAAATCAACAACTTCCAACACTGAGAGTTTTACCGGTAACCAACTGCAATTTTGGAACACTGGACTATGTATATATACATCTACTTCCTCTCAGTTCAAAAAGAAGAAATTTTTTTTCTTTCCTTACCAATATCGATTAGGAAATGTATCATGTCCACACCTTGTGCTCTGTATTACTATTATGAAGACAATATGAAATGTGTCAGTTATTGCGAATGTACTACTAATGCATTGTGAAACTATCATATTGATATTTCTTATTAAAAGTAATAAAAAAGTAGAACACAAGAAAAATTAGGAGTAAATGCTATCAAAGTTTTGGAAAAAATCGTTAGATATTTAGAAAATCACCTCAGACTAAATAATAGTAATTATTATAATAATGCTCATAATCATAATTGGTATAGTGTTTATAAGACATTATGTTGGGTGGTTCAGTATTGGGTGGGGGCGATCTGGGAATCAAACCCAGGACTTCACACACATTACACAAGTGCCACATTTACATTCCTATATGTCATTCTAGTTAATAATTTCAAGTTAGGTACTGTTTTTCCTGTTTTATAAGTAAGGAATTCAGGACACACACATAAGATCTTTTCTTGCTTAAAAGAAACTCCAGGTCCTCTCGAAATGTGCTGTTAAGTGGTAGCCACTAACCACAGGGCTTCGGGGAACATGCTGGGTGCCAGTCTATGTTGATACGGCTGGAGATACACATAAAATATCCATTTCAATACCAAGCTTTAACAGGGAGAATATACATGCACAATGTTATACTGATGGTGTGCTGAAGTGCTTATGTGCTAGATATATTGGATTAAATAAAATTATGTCATTGAAATAAAAATAAATAAATAAATAAATAAATAAATAAAATGCACCAATAAAAACTGATTGGAGGGGAAAGCAAGCCAGCCAGCCAGCACCTACACAGGTATGCGGGCGGGAGTGCCCAGGCTGAAGGCACAGAGGCAGGATAGCACGGGAACCAGCCAAGACCTAGGCACACCTCTGCCTCGCTGCCTCCCACCCATGAACAGCAGCACAGTACTCAGCTGCTGCCATAAGAGAACAGCCAACTTGCCAAGTCCTTCCCATCCTCCAACTAGGAACAATGTCGCTTAGTGTCTCTACTTGGTGAGAATCCCCTCCTGCAGGCACGAGGTCAGGCACTTCACATGTGTCATCTCATGTTAATTCTCACCACACCTGATTATAACAAACAGGAAAAGGCCTCAGTGTTCATTTTCTTAAATGAAGACTATGACTCCACTTCTCAAAACCAAACACAAATCTCTTGGTGATGTAGCATTTACCTCTGCTTATTATGATTCTCCATGTTTTGAAAATGAATATTTTTCATTTCAAATGTACATTTGGCCTGCATCATTGGACTTTATTAATCTCCCCACCTCCACCCCAGCATAAAAACATATACTCCAGTTGGCTGTGGTGGCACATGCCTATAATGCTAGCACTCTAGCAGGCCAAGATAGGAGATTGAAAGTTTAAATCAGCCTGGGCAGCTCAGCAATTTAATGAGACTCTCACCTAAAACAGAAAATAGGGGGCTAGCATTTATCTCAGTGCAAAGGCCCTGGGGGAAATGCCCAGTGCCACACACACATACAAAAGCACAGCTCTGACTCACCCTGCAAGGTCAAGTCAAAGACCTCTTCCCCCAAGGATTCCAAACCCAGGGCTGGGAAAGTATGAGTGATAACTGAATATAAAACCCAGCTCACACACCAGTGTTCAGGACTGGAGCATGGCTGTTGCCCAATTTGTCTTAAAAGCTGCTCCTTTCATATTTTGTTGGTTTTAAAAATAATAGCAGAAGGGGTGTGTGTGTGTGTGTGTGTGTGTGTGTGTGTGTGTGTATTTGAGTCTGTGGTCACATATCCACACCATGACAACTTGGGAATACACCTGGAAAAGGAGCACTGTGCTCCTACAGTTAGACAGACTCGGGTCAGATCCTGGCTGTCCATACTCCAGCTGCATGAAGCTTATTTTCTCAGAACTTCTATACTGTCATCTGAGGAAGCCTGGCACAGGCAGGCATTGTAAAGGCTGTCTTCCTTTCCTGAGATACACTGCTGTGAAAAGGCCAAAGAAGCGTTCAGCTTCGGCTCCAACCACTAATACCATGTTCCTTACTGACCCCACAGTCCAGCTGCTGCCTTGAATCACCAATAAAGTTATTTCTTTTTCTCTTTGTTGATGTCACATAGATAGGAGCCAAAGCAGGTAGTTTGCCCATCTGCCCTGGATTTATTTGGTTTGAAAATTTCAAAGGCCTTGATTCAACAGGAGCTTGGGGCCTAACAATCCCCTAAGGAGACTTGTGCCCAGAAGACAGGTAACATTAAAATTAAAACCTTGTCAGTATGAAATACTAAGCTTAGGAGATGCTTTGATGCAATGGAGGGAATAAAGGTCAATGCCCTGTTGGGTTCCAGCCTTGTCACTAGTTTCCTGGGCATCAGTTCCATCTCTGATGACAATAAGGGTACTGAAAGCAGCTCAGAGAACTATAGTGGGGACTACAGGAGGAAGAGCCTGGCAGAGATGGTAACACATGGCCACAGTGCCTGGCTATGCAATGAACATGGCTATAGTATTCCTCTGTGTTGAAACTCTCAAAGTTGGTGCAGAAAGATTTATCAAGATGTCAGAAGAAATCAGACCATTCCATCCTCACTAAACCAAGTCCTAGGCCCAAGCTCTCTGGCACTGTTTCCCTCCTATGTTTGGTCCTACAAGATTACAAAAGATTCCATCTGTGTGAAGTGGGTTTGGAAAATGTGAAGTAATACAAAATTCTTCCAGTCACTAATGCCTAAAAAGGCCCATGCTACAAACTGCTGTGATTGCAATTAAGTTAAAATTGGTCAGGGGACACAGAGTGACTCCAAAGGGAGATGAGGGATTTGAGCAGAGGGCCAAGAAGGCCTGGACTGCATGTATGCCCACCCTAGGGTGCAGGCTACAACTCACAGGGCTGCCCCTGGTTCTGATTCTGGGCTGAGGCGATGTGAAAGGACGCTGAGCACCTGCACAGTTCTCTGCCACTGTCTTTGGGGACCTCACTTCCTTCATGGCAATATTCCCAGGGTTTGCTGGGGAAAACAAAAGGAAACTAAGCTTCCAAACAAAAGGAAACTAAGCTTCCAATTTTCCCTGGTTCCTCTGTGCCTCTCTTGTTTCCCTTCCTAGGACCCACTTCCCCAGTGCTGCTCCACCACTTGCCCACCCAGAGCCCTTGGCTCTGTCTTCCCTGTCCCTCCAGCCTCCCATTCCTGCTAGCGATGTAGCATGCAGAAGCCTCTCCCACGAGCAATGAGACCAGAGGAGGTGTCCTTCCCAGGGGCCCCACAGTCTCCTCCAGCTCCTGCTTTCTTCACAGGTGCAAATTTCTTGAGCCCCCTTGGCTCTCCCACCTGCCTTCTCTATGCGATACTTGCCTGAGACTCCTTTTTCCTCTTCCTGTTCTTGGCTGTGTCTGCCACCTGGTCCTTACCTTCGCACTCTTGTCTTTTCCTGCTTGTCTTCCCACCCCGGATCGCTCAGCAACAGTCCTGTTTTCCAGTTGCTCTTTACTTTTCTGACACATGCCCTCATGCTCCACCTGAATCTTGAGTCTGCATTTACTATACAGGTATGCCAAGCCTTCAGCTGTGTGTCTTGGGGCTACCCAAGTAGCACCCTAAAGTCCAGAGCAGGATGCCCAGCCACCTCCTAGACACATCCTCTTGGGACCCCTTTGCCATCACAAAATCAGTAGGCCCAAACTAAAAGAGTATCCAGGCAGCTCGCTTAAATAACAACTTAGAGCTGGCTGTGAAGGTGCACATCTGTAACCCCAGCTACTTGGGAAGCTGAGGCAAGAGGCTTAGAAGTTCCAGACCAGACCAGGCAACTTAATGAGACCAAATCTCCCCCAAAAAAGTGTAGGGTGGGGGACTCGGGATGTAAAGTTTAGTGTTTCTTGGCTTCAATCCCCAGTACTACACAAATAAAACAAAAACTTGCAACACCACACAATTCATTTAAAAATTCACTCAAAGTTGAATGTTTGTGAATCCCTATGTATGGAAAAGTCCCTAACTGACACAAAACAGTTTCATGTTAACCCCCACCTGCAAACATTCCCGGGTGACAGCAAGAATCAATACTAGCTTTAGCTCATCCCGAAAGTTCGTCCAGGCCACACAGCCAGGAGGCTCATCATAGCAGCTGCCAACTTTGTGATAGGAATCTGGGAGTCAGAGGCCTTGATATGGCCTGAGAAAGGCCTAACTCTGACTAGGTCTAGAGCCAGTGAGGTAATCTCTGGCAGGGGCAAGCTGGGGAGTGGTGACATGTCCTCCCTCAAGACCCCAAAGCATCTCGCCTGCTGGGCCACAGGAAGCCAGTGCCAACATGTGGCCCTCCCCACATGTGTGCTTAATTCTCACTGCAGCCTTCCTTCTCCAGATCGTGTTTGGTATGACCACATGGAGACTGAATCGCCTATAGAAGAGGCACTGAATCAGAACCCCAAGACCACCAACAGGCTGGCACCAGCCCACAGCACACATCACTGCTGTGCACCATGCTGACGTTTTCCTTCCTCGTGCTGCTCCTCACTCTGGCAGGGAAATAAACAAAAATAAGCCAACAAATGTTAGGTCCGCCTGTGACCAAGCTTCATAATTGGTGGCATGATGACACATTTAGTCACAGGAGCTCTAAAAATATTCATGCAGCAGGTGGCCACTGAGGCAGCGGAGGACAGTGTCCTTCTGGGGAGGGATCTGCCTGAGGAGTAAGACATCTCAGCCCCAGATTGGCCCGTCCTTCAGGGATGTCCAGGCCACAAGGAGGTCACAGTAGCACCCATGCTGGGGAATGAGGGGTCCTGGGGTAGAGAAGGATGGGCAGAGCTCCCGCGGAGCTCCCGGCAGTGACTTGGCAGAGGGCTGCTTCGGGGCTCCGAGGTGAGCACTGAGAGCACAAGGGTCATGAGGACATAATGGATGACACAGCAAGCGACCTGAGCTCACACTGACTGTGTCACTAGGGGCAGGTCACAAACTCTGTGCCTGCTTTTGCTCATCAAAAAAAAGCAACCCATCCTAGGGTGATTATGAAGATTAGAAAAGCTGGCGTTAACAAAAAATGGCTGATGTACTGAAAGCACTTTTATTGTGTTTTTTAAATTAATTAAAGAAAAAAAAAAAAAAAAACTCATGAGAAAAAACAGCCCTGAACATGTAGAATAGGCTCTGAAAATCCAGGCCAGGAGATCCTGACTTTGAGGGTGGCTCAGGGGAACAGCTCTGGGCACCAGGCCTCCCATGCCTGAGAGGAAGGCCCAGACCAGCCAGAGAGAAGCACCTTCAATATTTAGAATACCTACCACATGCCAGACACAGCTAAGTGTTACACATGCATCATCTCACTTTATCCTTACAACAACCCTTTAATCTCCAATTTCTAAACAGAAAAAGAACTAATACACTTGTGAGTTCATGCACCAGACCACACAAGCTCTTGATGGTAGAGGCACAGGAGCCGGTCCTCGCTTAAGCCAGGACAGAGCTACAGTCCTCTGCTGGGCTCCCACAGGTATTAGCCTAGAGGACAGGCAATGACAGGAGAAAACAGAACACAGCAGCGGCATGTGGGAGCTTCTGTGGGGCCCTGTGTCAGGGATAGCCAGTAATTGAGCTACTAAGCATAGGATGGGGCACAGGCAAGTATCAGACACAGGGATAGCAAGATTTAGGGCTAAAATTCTCACAGAGCACCCCTAGAGCTATCTGAGTGGTAAGTGGCCTTCAGACCCTGGGCTGGTTATTTCCCACATCATTCTCTACCAAATCCACAAGCAACACAATGCCACAGAACAATTGTCATTGATAGAGAAGGCTCCAAGGCTCAGATAATCACTTGTCTAAGAGTGGGGAGATTACAGGATTTATTCTGATATTCCCAGAATGCAGCTGTCCCTTGCTTGCATTTGGAGGCCTGCACCCTGCAAGACTACCCCTAGCCTGGCCTGTAGTATCCTGCCTCAGGCACTTGGGAGAAAGGCCAGGTGGAAAAAACTGGAACCACATGCCACCAAGAATGTAAGTTAAACCAGCACAATGAAAGAAATACAACTCAATAATAAGAAAACAACCTGACTTTTTGAAAAAATAGAGAAAAGCTCGTTCAACCACTTGCCAAAGAGAATGCATGCAGGGCTAAATACACAAAACAATGTTCTGTACCACTGGTCAACAGGGAAATGCAAATTACACTACAACAGGACATTGCTCCACGCCTGTTATAATGACCTAGAAAAGTTCAGGAAACAGACTTATCCAGGCAGATGAGGATGTGGGACAGCTGAGCTCCGGTCCCTCACTGCTGGGTGTACAAACTGCAATGGCCATTTGGGAAAACTGTAGCAGCATTTCATAAAGATAAACAAATGCTTACCATAGGGCCTAGTTATTCCTTAGCATATTTTCACCTAGGATTGCACAACAACTGTATGTACATTATTTATAGCAGCTTTGTTTTCTATTTCCTCACACTGGAAACAACCAGATACCCTTCAACTGGTGAAAGAATGGTGTATCGGTATAGTTAAATCCTACATACAATTGGTTAAAAGCCATGAAGTAACCATGTACAAGCTTTATTCTGAGTGAAAAAAGCCAGACACAAAAGTATTCCACAATTTCATTAACATGATATAATGTAAAAGGTAAAAACTACAAAAGGGCCAGTAAGATAGCTCAGCAGACTAAAGCACCCACTCAGACAGTTTTAGGCAAGTGCAGGGACCATGGTTTGATCCCCAGCATCACATGCTATACCAGCCCTGCCCCTGGGGTGGGCTGAGCCAGCCACGGAGTCCAGGTGTAGTGGTGCATGCCTATAATCCCAGCCCTGGGGAGGCTAAAAATAGGAGGATCACCATGAGTCCGAGTAGTGAGACCCTATAAAAACCAAATACATTAAAAACAAAAAACAACAACAAAAAAAACCCTACAGGGACAGAAATTAGATCACTGACTGCCAGGGATGGGACAGGAGGTAAACAGACTAGAGAGGGCCCTGAGAGAATTTGAGGGGAGGCGAAGAAGTTCTCATCTTCACTGTGATAGCTGAACAAAATATACATGTTTCAAAGTTCACCAACCTACTCATTTAAAAGGGTTATTTCTAGTTAGTAGTTCAACTTTAGTAAGTAGGTATTTAAAAAGAAAAGAGCCCAACTACAGAGAACTGTGCAGGGAAGTTATAGTAATATAAGAGAGGAGACTGAAGGCCAATTGATAACCCTAGAACAGAGAACAATAAACAGAGCCCAGGAACAGTTGCAGTCTGTTACTTGGGAATCCTGGAAAGCTGGGATTCAAGGTTACAGACAGCAGCTTATCCTGCAAATGTCCTGTTCTTTTTTTGTTTGTTTGTTTGTTTGTTTGTTTTTAATTTTCATGAAATATCAAGTATGTCATTATATTGCTCTTTTTTTCCATTTATTTTTTTTTCAAGTTTCAATTTTCTATTGTTTAAATTTAACAATGGTTATATTACATATTTTCATCATCAGACCAGTTTAGATTAATACATATAGGTATATAAGATTGATCAAACAATTAAACATTAACCCTTCTAAATCAACATTATGGTTTTTTTTTTTCTTTTCCCCTTTCTTTTCTTTGAAAGTTGACATATTGCATATTGTCCTCACAATCGTTCTACAGAGTACAGTGTATGGGCATGACCCACCTCCCTATTGATGTTGCTTAGAAAAAAAAAAAAAAAAAAAGGAAAAAATATACTTCTCTTTGGACTAAGAGGAAGCAGATACATACACAGTCAAATGTTCTGCAATTGCAGTGGGCCACCAGTGAAGCTTGTGATGTTGGAGGTTACTGAATCTAAGCCTCTTTGATTCCTTGCTTGTGATGTTAATGAGTGCCTCCTCCCCTGCTTGAAGTGTTATCAGTTAGCATTTGTGTAAACCTAGTGTTAGGCATATGGTGATTTGTAGTTGGTATTCATTAAAGTAGCTGTGCACACTCCTTAGTGTTTTTCTTTTAGTCCTCAATAAAAAAAGATACTTCTGAGGCTCTGGGCTCACTTGAAGAGAGATCTCAATGAGTCCTCTGAATCTACATTCATCGGGTCTTGTCATTTCTTTCAGCACTGACTCATAATATACAATAAGTGGTGCCCAATGTGGGGTATGGAAGACGACCAGGGGTGCACTAAGAGAAGCCTGACCATGTGGGCAAAGTATGCCCAGAGTAGGCCAGACCACTGGCAAAAGCTCAAAATAAAGGGAAACTTCACTTCAATAGAAAATGAGTATAATGAGTATGTCTGTCTTACTCAGATGTTACTCAAAACAACAGGTATAAAAGTGAAACCTAAGAGTTTTAAGGAGTTATTTTCTCTTACAAAACGACATTGTTATTCGTTTCTGCCTAAGGGAAAGGCTGCTTTAAACTTAAAAGTTTGGAAGCAAGTTATGAGCACACTGCATTGTGCTCACCAAAATGGGAACCAATTCCTCTTCATGTATGGTCTCTTTGTAGTTTAATTTCCTTAGCTTTGGAATCACTGCAAGAGTCTAAGACAGTGGCTCTCAACCTTTCTAATGCTGTGACCCCAAAATACAGTTTCTCATGTTGCAGTGACCCCAAACCAAAAAATAATGTTGGTGTCTACTTCAAAACTGTAATTTTGCTACAGTTATGATTTGGAAAAGCTTTAGGTGACTCCTGTGTTTTGGTCGTCTGACCCTCACCAGGGTCGCGACCCACAGGTTGAGAACTGCTGGTTTAAGAAATATTTAAACAAGTCAACTTCAGATGCTGATATTGCTAAACCTCAAGGGCAGCTTCCACACAAATATAAATCTGCACATGAGACCTTTTGAAGACCTCTGCTTCCCTCACTCTCAAATGTAGATGCTAGCATAACAAAAAGGACAAAAACAGAGCAAGGGACCTCTGTGCTGCATAATTATGATAAAGTTGCACCCCCTTAAGACCCTCTACATGAAGGCACTCCCTGGAATACCAAGAGTGTCAGTTCTTTAAATTCCTCAATGCTTTATAATAGGGATGAAGGGGCCTGGCAGGATGGCTCAGTGGTCTGAAGCGCCTGCTTGGGAAAGCTTGGGCGGCTGCAGGAACCAAGATTCAATCCCCAGCACCACATGCTGCACCAGCCCTGCCCTCAGGGCAGGCTGAGCCAGCCATAAGAATAAATAAACAAACAAACAAAAGTTCTGAAACAAATAAAAAATAAATAAACACAAATTAAAAAAAATATATATATATATATATATATAATAGGGATGAATCTAACAACCGGAGTCCTAAAAGGATGTTTGTGGCATTCCAGACCACCTCCTCAGAATCTGAGGATTTGGAGGATATAAAACAAAAGGAAAACAAGAATGAGGTATGTGAGCTGTGAACTAAGGTAAAGCAATTATCACAATTGATTTCCAAATTGAAAAAATTGAGGTCTCTACCCCTGTAGTTCCTCCATCTCAGTTCAGGACAACTGTGCAGAGCTAATGAAGCAGGAAACAAGTTTCAGTATTCCAAGCAGAATCCCTAAAGTAACAAGAGAAAAATCAGTTTGAAGGGTTCACCTTCAAGGAGAGAGAGGCTAGGGTAAGGGATCCAGGTTTGTTTTCATGTGCTCTTTTCTTTAGCTATCATGGGCAAGATTGCTTTGAAAAAAAATTAGTAGATGGCTTATTACGCATTGTAAATCGTAGTTGGTTTTGTATAAAAATATATAAAATTGTTAAACTCCTAACCTGTTTATAACCTGTCATGTCAACATTTATAAATAGGGCCAGCAAGCTAGCTCAGTGGTCTAAAGCACCTGCTTAAGCAAGCTTAGGCAACCGCAAGGACTACAGTTTGATCCCTGGCACCACATGCTGCGCCAGCCCCACCCCCAGGGCAGGCTGAGCCAGCCAATAACATAAATAAAAATAAACAAACAAAGAAATCACAATTTAAAAAAAAAACATTTATGTGACCATATCTTTTGATGGCGGAAACATATGAAAATCGCAGCCATCTGGGCCATGAAGAAATATCTATGTACAACAGAGAGAGCCACTAAGGCTGAAGCCATAGAGATGCCACTGCAGTGAGAAGCTGACTGTAAGGCTGGGAAAACTCACAGGATGGGAGGGTAACTGTCAGGAACTGCCCTGAACCCTTCCTGGAGCAAAACCAACTTCTGTGAAACATGGAAGGAAAGGCAAAAGCAAGGAAGGAAGCAAAAAAAGGAGAAAGAAGATGGACTGAGGGAAGGAATGGGGGGGTACAGAAAGCCAGGGAAGGAAGGGAAAAAGGGAGGTGGCTCTGCACTAGAGACAGGCAGGAACACGGATGGCTACCACCCAAAACAACAAAGGACGATACTTTTTTGTCTTATTTCCCAGAGTTGCCCTCCAGAAGGACATCTGCTAGACCTATGTCTTATACATGGCTGTCAGCTTGAATGATGATGGTAGAAGAAAGGAAATCATGAGAAGGACGGTAAGGAAGAAAGAAAAAGGAAAGGAAAAGAAAGGATAGCAGTGACTGACAGCTTATGAAACACATCTGTATTTGCAAACACAGTCTCACTTTCATAGCAGCTACAATGTACAGGCAGGGAAAAAGAAATTTGTAGTAAGTCAGAAGATGAGAACTTATTTGAAATAAGACATTGATCAGAAAAAAAAAAAGAAAGAAAGAAAGAAAAAACAGTACTCAGGAGGGATGTAGTGATTGATACATTGTGTCAACTTGGCTGGATGACTCAGCAGTCCAGTTCCCTGTTGATGGGAGTCCTGCCCTGGGGTACAATTGGTTCCTCCCTGGAGCAGGACTAGGGCCTGCCTAGGATATGACTGGCTCCTCCCTAGAGCGGGATCAAGGGCCCATCCTGGAGTATGACTGGTTGCACCCTAGGGCACAATGGACCCACGTCAGAATGACCGAGCACAAAAAGACTTTTTAAAGGGCTGAGGAAGTAGTCAAAACTTCACTTTGTCGGAGAAGCTTCAGTCTTTGCACTCAGCCTGGACTTCATCATTTGGCTTGCAGCACAGACTCTTCGGCCTCCAGCTTGGATCTCTCACCATCCATTGCAGACTCTTCAGCGTCCATTACAGACACTTCAGTCTTCCATCGCTGACCCATCAGCCGACAGAGACTTACACCGAGTGCTGCAGTGAAGTTCAGACCTCAAGACTGAATTCTTCAGTCCAGAGCATGCAGACACCCTCTGCATGCTTCCTCATCTGACTCTGTGGGTGACTACTGTAAGCCAATCTTGTAATTCCTCATATACTGTATATTTTGTGTTAATATCTGCTCTGTTCCTCTAAGTAAAACCCTGACCAATACAATGGAGGAAGGCCTTTTGGAGGAGTTCTTTCAAGGTGCCCATCTGGTAAACTGGCACAGAGTGGAGACAGGACAGAAGGGAGAGCATACTCTGCGGCTGGTGGAAGGTCCCAGGCAGCTGGCACACATGTGTAAAGGTGCAGGACAGGAATACCAAGCCATAGGTGGGAAAAGCAAGGTGATCCAGCACAGTGGGTGGAAGGGTGCGGTGGGAGAACTGGGTTGTGAGGCCGGAGATGCTCTTGCTTGGAGGTTTGCTGAGCAAGATAGGAATATAATGGAGGAGTGAGCAGAGGGAGCCCCTCGAAGCCTCACGTGGGTGTCAGGTAGGCTTTATTTTATTTATTTATTTATTTATTTATTTATTTATTTATTTTTGTCTTTTTTTTAGAAACTTTTTTTTTTCTTTTTGAGACATGGTCTCGCTATGCAGTTCAGGCTGGCCTTCAGCTCACTTTTTGTAGTGCAAGTGGTCTCGAACTCACACCAATCTTTGTGAGGCAGATTTTAGCATCCCAGTAACACAAGAATGAATAGCAGAGTAGAAACAAATCAACAAGCATTCTGTACTAAGTGGAAATCTGGTATGGGAACTGTGTGGGGTATTCCATGTTCTCATTCTTTAGTGACCTGAAACAAACACCTGGAGGCTACGACCAGGGAGTAATGGGCATGCTGGCCTCCCTAAGGCCTTAGGAGTGCTCCCCACAAATCACATGGTGGGCAAGACCAGTGGGGACAAAATCATGGTATGTGCATGGGCCGGGAGGATCTCTCTCTCTCTCTCTCTCTCTCTCTCTCTCTCTCTCTCTCTCTCTGATTCTCTCTGTCTCTCTCTCTCTCTCTGAAAGGGAAAAATACACCAATTCCCATTATTCATGTAAAAAGAATGGCAAACTATGGATAATAATATATAGGCTCATTAAATGAGCAAAAGCAGTTGTCTTTCTTGGCTTTCTGTCCTATTCATTTCTATAGAACAACTCATTTACAACCACTACTATCTCATCAAATCCTCAAACTACTGTCTGCTTAGAAAACATGTACTAGATTTAGGGTCATGAAGATGATACCGATTTCCTAAAACACCCCCTGTCCAACTCTACTCCCATGCAGCTATGCACAATTAGAACCAGCTGTTGAGGCAGGGTGGCAGCCAAGTGCGATGCTACAAACAGTCTCCCATCCATGTGACAGAGAAAGGCCCCCAATTAACAGGATGGAGAGCAGCTGCCAGAAGCTCAGCTTGACAAGATTAACAAGCCAGATACAAGACCTGCAGGGCCACATGTCCATGCTTCCACTGAGGACTATATTCAGTTCCTTTCTTCCCATTCTTGTGAAACATTTTTCCTCAAATACATGATTCAGATACTCTCTTATAAAAAAAAGCAGTACAACCTGTTTTTTGATTAAGGACCTAATCATTACAGAAAACCTGAAAAATAGAGTAAAGAAAATTTAACCTGACATTAGCCTAACATGAAAGAAAACTGAAGGTCATACTTGATCTATACTAACAAGAGCCAACATGTACTAAGAACCCACTGACTGCTGGACACGAGTTATTTTACCTTTATCCATCACTCACTGGATTCTTACAGTAGTCCCATGAGACAGGTGCTATTGTCCCATTTTAGAGACAAAAAATACAAAACTTAGTTCAAGAAGTTTGGCACTACGTCCAAATCCCCATGAGTGGTCAAGGTAAGAGCCAAGAGTAAGCCCCAGCCTACTGGTCTCCAGAGGCACGACTCACAGTCACAGAGCATGCCTGCTACAGAGTTGGGCCTGTACACACACACGTGCACACGCACTTGCTGTCTCCCCAGTGAGCTCCCACTGCATCTGTGGTCTTACAATCTGCTTTTGTCCCTAACAAAATTATAAACATTTCCTCCCATCTGCTCCATCCCTTCTTTTCGGACTTTCTGATACCCACATGACATCTCCTAGAAAATATTCATCACATTCCTTTTGTCTTTCCTCTGAGTTTTAAAGGAAAATTTAGCTTGTCTCTTAATTTACTGCTTTGGGTTTTAGCAATTTGGTATTCACTGATCCATTTCTATTGCAATTTAAAACCTGGTAATCAATTTTCTCAACATTAGTCAATTTTTCTTAATCTTGCTCTTCATATACTCCATGGACTTTCTGAACACTATGGGAAATACGAAATGAGATTTCTGAAGCACTTATTTTAAGGAAGATGGAGGCTCTGATGGACTCTTCACTGTCTTCTGTTAACTGACACTATTCTATACTGGTGAGAATGCTTTAAAAAAACAGTTCATAGGAAATGGAAAGCGTGATCCTAATGGTTTCAGGGCCATTTGACTTTACTGGTGAGTTCTACGAGCCTTCTAAAGAATACATAACTCTTATGCTGACTAATCTATTCCAGAGCAAAAAAATTGATGAAAAGAATTCCCAAACCTGATGGGTTTGTCTAAGAAAATACAAAAACAATAATCAAAGAAGTATACCTTTTTGATAATTCAAAGAAGAAAATGATCTGATCCTTTCAATAGATATCAAAATGGTAATTGCCAACACGTGATGTATATTTGAGATTTTTTAGGAAGAAAAAGAGAAGGTTTTAAAAGCTTAGTAATATCTACTCCAAGCCAATATCCATCACTACATGACTGAGAGACACCTTATGGTACCCAAATGACAGTAGAAACAGTGGGGAGCAGTGTGCTCTGACATGGACTGCAAGAAGGAACCCGGCCTGCTGCACCAGGTGCCTACCCCAAATGTCTTGAGGGAACATGGAGGGGCCAGGCTAGAGATCAGGAAAGTAACAGGTGGGGGAGAAGCTGGGGAAAGATGGGTAAACTGGGTAAACTGAAAAAGATAGAAGAACATAGAGAGAATTAAAAAGAACAAAAGGAAGAGGACAGAGGTAAGGGGAGGGAGGAAACAGTTCTAATTTTAAGGGTGAGAATGGAGGTCCAGGAGACCAGTTTCATTTATGCAAGTTCATTTGAATAGTAAATGGTATAAATGAGAGCCTGGCCTTTTAGTACAAAAGGGTTGCAGGAGGAAACTGGGAACAAGATGCTATAATCAGATAGGGGGCCACGGAATGGACAGCCTTCACTTAGAAAATAAGGGATGTAGAAAATTATGTGCTGCCAGGTGTGGTGGTTTTGCCTGTAATCCCAGCACTTGGGAGGCTGAGGCAGAAGGATCTTTTTCAGTTTGAGACCAACCTGGGCCACAAAGTGAGCTCAAGGCCAGCTTGAACTTCAGAGTGAGATCTTGTCTCAAAAAGTCAACAAGTGGGCTGGGGAGATAGCTCAGCAATATAAATGTCTGCCTGGCAAGTGCAAGGACCTGGGTTAGATCCCTGGTACTCCATGCCATGCTGGCCCCAGAACCCTGGGAGCACCATGCTGGCCCCCAAAACCAGGCATGGTGGTACACATCTGTAATCTCAGTGCTGGTAAGGCTAAGATAGGAGGATCACTATGAGTCTTAGCTGTATAGAGAGACCCTGTACCAGAGAGAGAGAGAGATAAGATAGAGATAAGATAGATGATAGATAGATAGATAGATAGATAGATAATAAGATATTTTTTAAAATTTTTAAGTCTAAAAGAAAAAATAAAACAAAACTGATGTGCCTGGAGGTGGTGTGGGGGCTTGAGCCTGGCTTGGCCTATGCCTACCCTGAGCTCCCCACAGTGGCAGACAAGGCCAGCCGCGGGGGAGCCATAGGACGAGTCTTCTCAGGCAAGGTCATCATTTCATTCAGCACCTCACACCCTAAGAGCCTTCTCCTCACCCAGGAATGCGCTCCTGGATCACAAGCATCTTGAAGTCCCTGGACAGAATGATATTTCTGGAAATAGAGCCAGACCTCTGATAAATACCAGCAATGGCTGCACAGTGGAACATCTTACAGAGGCACTGGGCAGTTGTAACATTTGTACTGTCTGATAATGACCGCAGATGGCTAGTGTGTGAGCAGATCAGGAGGAAGCATTCTCTGAGAAATGTTATTTCCTCTCCTGAAAGGCTGAAAGGAAAAGCCAGCCTTTCCAATGTCTGGTCTATACAGGGATACTTATTCAAAAGTGTGGAAAAACTTCAGACACTGGAGCCTCCAGTCTTCCACCGTGTGAAGACACTTTTTGCAAAGCAGAGAGTGAGACCATGGTTTTATTCCCAACCTCAGGCCTGGCCTGCTCCATTCACCCTCGGGGTTTCCCCCAATCAGTAATACCCAGCCTGCATGGCTCTGGGAACAGAGGGAAGAGGGTCCTGTGAGGACCACAGGCATCAATTACAAACACATTAAGATATTAAGGACAACTCTGCAGCACAGAGACCATAACAGAGCTGGCTTAGCATTTGGGTGGGGTGGCAGAGCAGGCATGTTAGGCACCAGAGGAGGATTCAAGGGCCTAGGAGGTGGCCACAGTAGGTGACACAGAGCAGTATGGAGGGAGGGCAGGACGAAGGCAGGGAGGAAAGGACAACCAGCTCTCACATGGCCTGCACACCCATCCTAGACTTGGGACTAAGCCCGAGGGCTCTGGGGAAACCACTGGAAAGTTTGAACAGGCTCAGTGATGTGGATAGTCTATTTAAAAAACCACCAAGGGTGGTGGTGTGGTAGGCGGGGCTGGCATTAGAACAGGGGGAGAAGATGTGGGTATAGAGATGCTTGCCAAGTAGAAGGGAGGTAAGACAGCAGCCTGCACTACAATCTACACTGGGACACACAGAGGCACAGGGAGACACACACAGTAGGACTGGGAGCAGGTAATGTGGGAGAAAGGAATCACGGGTGATGGCCACATACCACGTTTCTGACTGCACATGGTGGCAGGCATGCCGGGACAGACAAGACTCTGGGAAAGCAGAGCAGATTTTCCCTGGGGCATGCTAAGCTGTGGGCCTGGAGGACTTTGCCACTTTCCCAGCTTCTTAAAGGAAGCACAGCTCCCAGTAAGTCATTGGCTCACTGTGCCACTGACCAAGGGCCCACCATCCAGGGCACCAGGCATAGCAGTCCAGGCTCCTCAGCAGACCCTCCCTATGCCCCAATCACGTTTTCCACAGTGCTCTTCACCTTTCCATCACTCTGCCTGAATTCACCTGCTCACTGGTCCCTGCACAAGGCCTCTTTCCTCCCCATGGCCCTACCTGTATCCAAGCTTCTCCCTTTCCTGTCTGATGTTCCAATTATACCAGTCTCCAGGCCATGAACAAATGGTAGCCCCCTCAAAGAAGTCCCAGCTAGAGGTAGCAGGCTCCTGCCCAGGTAGCCCTCAATCTTTCTCCTTTAGTATAAGCTATATAGGCAATGACTGTCAGACTTTTCCCATTAGACTAGGATTCCTCATCCATCGTGAAGTCCCTGAAATATAGACAGAGAACTCTGCACATGGTATATGCCTGGTCCACATATGCTGAACAACTGAATAATGGGTGTGGGCCCTGCCACCCAAGCAGGCCCCAGGAATCTTCCTAAGTAGGAAGATTACGTGGAAGATCTGATCCTCAGTTATGCTCAGATCTGTAACTCTGCTCCGAGACCTCAGTCGTCTGATCTTGTGAACAACAGCTTCCTCCAGACACCACTCAGACTTAAAGGCTGACTTCAGCACATCCACAGCCAGCACTGCTCAGCTCACTTTCCCTTCCTTCACACAAGAGAAGCGAGCAGCAGCTAGGAGGTTCCCGGCACCTCACACTCTCCTCACAGAGTCCCCTGGGGTCTGAGACGGACCACCGGCTTTCAGGAGGGGCAGGCCTCAGCCTGGGCCCACAATGCCCTGGGTCCAACAAGAAAGAAGCAGAGATGGAGAAACAGGGCTATTCCTTGTATGTCAAGCAGGCGCCGGGTGAGACGGTGCAAACTCTGCTGCCCAGGAAGAAACTGGGCATAGCATTTTGAGGAGCTTTCTGCTTCTAAAACATTTATCTGTAACGCGGAAGGAGGAAAAAAAAGAACACCGTTAATTTTATGAGTAAGTTTTATCCAAAAATTTCATATTTTCCATGGAAGAAAAAGGCAGTCTGAGTCTAAAGATTTAAAGTTTTAATACCTAAGCTCAGGAGAAAGAAACAATCTCCTGTCATAAATAGCTGCTTTGCTCTAAACTCTCCTTCCCAGGAGGGCCTGGGCCACAGGGCCCTCCACACCTTGTAGCTGGGCCCTGCCCGGCAGCCCGTCTAGTCAGAAGGCAAACAACACAGGCTATTTGTAATGACAAGCAAACACTAATGAATTTTGGAACATGTCTGGTGCTTGCTTTTATGGACTGTAAAATCATCTGGCTTCTTCTCACCCCATGCTGACATGCCAATGAGGCAACCCCAAGTATTTACAGGCAGGAGGGCTCTGCCAGGACCACTCTGTAAGAGGGAGGCCAGGGCCCAGGGGCCAGCCCATTAACCTGCCTATTACAAACCTATTTGTGTGCTCTGACATGCAGCCCAAGTGTTGGCATGCAGAGCCTATTAAAAAGTATTTAGTTTTTAAATATCTTGGGGTGAGAGAGTCAATTTAACTGTCTCGATTGAATATAGGCATAAACCTAGTTAGAATGATCAAAATGGATTTTTACATATGAGATCGATATAAAAAATCTACAATGCAATTTTTCTAGTCAGCCATACAATTTATCAAACACTACCCACTGTAGAGGAAGGGTGTCTGTCTGCAATGAGACATATCCTGGGGTCTCCAGGGCAGACCCTACTACCCCTGTGCTGGCTGTGCCACCAAGCCACCTAGAAGGAAGAGATCATAATGGCTCTGGCACTCAACCCTACCTTCCAGGAGGTTTGGGAATAAGCAGAACCCAGGTTGGCCACACTAGCCAGAGGATGCCTAGGATTCACCAGAGGTCAATTTTTGTGCCACCAGAGCCAACTCCTCAGTGACCAGAGGAAAGTTACAGAGATGCAAAGTAGCCTCCCACAAAGGGGACCTTTCTTAACCACAATAGCTATGAAAGGCTCACCTCCCAGCAGCCAAATGTCCCCACAGCTGACCAAGCCATGTAAAACCAAAGGCTGTGGTAATGGGAGCATTATGAAGGCACTAATCTGCAGGGGCCTCCCTCACCAGCCAATGCTACCGCAGGTTCCTGGCCCTCCAATCCTGCTACTACCCTCCCAGGCTCCATGTAGAAGCTCACGTGACCTGAATGTGGAAGGAAGGTACTGCCTGGAGTAGATGGGGCTCCCAGAGCTGGAAGGTTTCTAAGAGGGAAATGACATTATGACTGGGAGGGGGACTGCAGAACACTGGCTCCTAGTGCCGCCAGGCTCTTGAGCCTCTCCTGTTCTCTGGAATCCCATCACTAGGTGGGATTCAGGCAGACATTGAACATGACAATAATGTGAACCTGACCCAATGATTAGTTCCCAATGTAAGAGTTTGAAGTATTGGCGGAGGAAAAGAAAATGAAATAGTCCTGATGATGTGGGAACTCTAGAGTAGCTATCCTCTGCCCCCTCTGCAGACCAGAAACAGGAAGAAGCCAAGGGGGGAAACAGTAAGGAAGGACCAGACTGAGATCAGCACCTAGCACTTCCGGGCATGTCTCCACCTCCAGCTTCTATGAGACACCTTAAGAGGCTCACGGCCAGCACATTCGCTCCCCATCAGGCCAAGCTGGCCTGGTTTTGTGTTGCTTGAAACTATAACCATCTTGCTTTACCTAGTCTCCCACTGTTCATTCTCAGCCCTTCAGCCTGGGCAGCCTCGGTGAAGGAATGGTGAGAAAGGGAAGGAAAGGTTGGAAAGCTCCTTTTCTTGAAAAAGGACACAAACAGGTGATCAGGTAACTTCTTGGAAAAATAAGGACTTGGGAATCATAGCCCAGGACATGTCTGTCAGCTCTGAGTGAATCTAGGATCTCTGTAGATCTTTCTAGAGGACAGCTTTGCTTCCCTATGGAGCTTTGAGTGAAATGGCAGCAGACTCAACTATAGGATAACCCTACAGGGAAGTAGGAAGGACAGAGGTTAAGAATAAGACAGTAAGCTGGGCGTGGTGGCGCACGCCTGTAATCCCAGCACTCGGGAGGCTGAGGCAGGAGGATCGGTGTGAGTTCGAGACCAGCCTGGGCTACAAAAGTGAGCTCAAGGCTAGCCTGAACTGCATAGTGAGACCCTGTCTCAAAAAGACAAAAAAAAAAAAGAATAAGACAGTAGCTTATGCCATAGGTAGGCTAGCCACATTTTTTCAAGAGTATTAAGTGAATAGAGGAAGCTTTAAAGAAGACAAAAGCTGGCCTGGACTCCTCAGCTCTAGGACTCAAAGAAGCGAAGCAAATTGCTCAAAGCCATGTAGCAATACATGGCAAAACTAAGTCTCCGATTGCAGGACACTGGCTTCTAGTGCTGCCAGACTCTTGAGCTTCCCTGCCTCTCTGGGGGTCACAGCTTCCCTTGACCCCATATCCAGGTGGAACCCAGGCATTCTGTAGACAGGCCATACAACAAAACCAATGTTCACAACCTCTTCAGCAGATTTCACCTGCTGACCAGCTTTTCCCTAGGCTACTGGTGGTGAACATTTAGAGCTTTCAATAGTAACAAACAGCTGGCTGCAGCATGCACATTGTAGGTGCACCGGCACTGTCTAACGTCCTAGGTCAAAGAAACACGAAGAAAAACATGTACGGCCACTAACAATATAAACAATGAACTTAGACCTCTCCCCTATAATCAAAGGCATAGATACCTTGACCTTCCATGAAGGATGGCCTTGTTAGATTGTAGATGTTCTTTCCTGCTGGGAACCCTGAGAGATTTGAGGATGCGCACTGGGCAGTGAACACTGAGGAGTCTGTGCTGCTCTGCATGGTGAAGAGAGATGGATGGTCCCAGGGCACTCTGAGGGGGAGGAAAAGAGGGGAATGAAGAGCTGTGAAAGCTAAAGGACACCAGGAAGATGATGCAGCCTACGACTGACCTAGTGAGGCTGTTTCTGGGTTCCCAAGTTTCTCTTTAATGACCTATGTGTGGTTTCCTAGCACTTCATATGGTGTATTCTTTGGGAGGACCCTGCATGTCTGCATCACTGGGTATCAACCGCTGTGCAGAAACTGTCCACATGTAGAAGTAAGCTTCCAGGAACTTGCTAGGATACAGAAAACAAGCTCTGACCTGCTAAAGCCTATAGGACTGGAATTCTTATCCCTTCCTATCTTTCAGAGATGTCTGGGCAATGATGACCACTAAAATTAAAGGAAGGAAGAAGATGGTACTAGAAAAGCAGCAACAATTCACTGAGCAGATGGTAGGTCCTACCCAGAACATTAGGGAAGAATTTAAATTTGCTATTATACAAATCCTCCTAACAACCCCAAGGAGTAGATGCATTAGGGAAGACCTAGTTTACAGTACAGCAGGATCTTAAACTCAGCTCTTTCTGCACCACAATGCATGATGGTATTAATCAGGTTGCAACATAGTCTTCCCAAACAAAAGGTGCTACAGCCCTGATCCTTCTGCTTCTTTTTTGGCAGGTTCTGTGAACCCAGTATCCTATTCAAAATGCTCAACTTCACCTCATCCTAGCACCGTTTCTCCCAAGGATACCCCTGTAAGAGTTTTTCTCCGCAGGTCTCAGGACTCCATCACTTCTCCAGAAGCTCCAATACCAAGTCAGCTCCAACATGCCTTCATAGGACTAGGGACCCTCCTGTAGACAGCATCAGGAACAGCACCTCCAGAATTCTGCCACCGCACATGCAGATTAGGTCCATAGACTAGCTCATCCTTTTCTACTCTACTGACAGACCTGTACTCCTAGGTAGCATTTCATGTAGATATCTGACAAGAGAGTCAAGTTCACTGCATGCAGACTCCAAGCACACATACTCTACTCCATCACCCCGCACAAAGGCCATGAACGTGGGAGCCATCTTTGATTCCTCCTCTTCCAGCATCCACATCCCACTTAGCACCAAGGGAGCCTGCACTTACATGGATCACCCCATCCCATTCATGTCCTCAGGTGGACCACAACACTGTCCACCTATACCCACCAGTAACCTCTGGACTGCCATGCCTACATTCTCCAGTGAGCAGTCAAAACATGCCTTGTGACACAGAGCCCTCCTGGTCAGGAACCCTTCAGAGTCTTACCATTGCTGTCCAGCACAGGGGTTGAGCTAGAACACAAGGGTCTTTGTTCTGTTCTTAACTAGCTCCCAGCTCATCTGTGAGCATCACAGTATGACCAGCCATCATCTGGATTTACTGTTTTCCTCATCTTTTGTCACCTCGGGCCTCTGTATGCTGCTCCTTCTATCTGAAACCCTCTTCTCCTATTCTCAGTCAGCTGGCTGATTCCACCTTACTCCACAGGCCTTAGCTCAGATTAACTTTAGCAGAACCACTCCACTGAAGACCACATGGATGTTCCTTCCACATGCTATGATAGGTGAATCCGTGGGCAGCCCTTGCCCTTCTTGTGGGACCTCTGCTAGTTGTGTGTCTTCACCCACAGAAGCTGTGCAAGGAGCAGGGATGGGGCCACAGTCTAACTTGCACACTTCCGCGTGCCCAGATCCCAAGTAATCACAAGCACACAACAATTAACTGTGGACTGTTAGGAATCAAATATATTTAAAAAGTACATTTTCAGAGAGTAGAAGCTTAAGTCTTTAAATGTAGTAATTTTTATTCAATGAATCAATGAAAATGTACAGAACAAATACTAAGTGACCAGCATCATGCCAAACATTTAAAGACAAGTGGATGAGATCCTGGTCCTCTGGTCTCAGGAACCTTTAGGATCTAGTGAAAGTTAGGAGCTCCTTTCCCAGTAAAATGTGGCCACAAAGGCATGTTATATTTTGTATACAATTTATCTTAACATAAATATAAACCTCTTTCAGAGATGATTTTTCCCTCCCTTCCTTTTCTCTTCCATATATAAAAATTACTGTGAACTTCCTAAAAACAATCAAAAGAAATCCAAATTATGGCTGGGTGTGGTGGCACAAATCTGTAATCCTAGCACCTGGAAGGCTGGAGCAGGAGGATCACTGTAAATTCAAGGTCAGCCTAGGCTATAAAGTGAACTCATGGACAGGCTGAACTGTGCAGCGAAACCCTATCTCAAAAACAAAAGAGAGGGCCCGGCAGATGGCTCAGTGGTCTAAAGCGCTTGCTTAGGAAAGCTTAGGTGGCTGCAGGGACCGCGGTTTGATCCCCGGCACCACAAGCTGAGCCAGCCCTGCCCTCAGGGCAGGCTGAGCCGGCCATAAAAATAAATAAGCAGACAAAAGTTCTGAAACAAACAAACAAACAAACAAATAAAATAAAAATAAATAAATAAATTAAATAAAAATAAAAATAAAAAAAAAACAAGAGAGGGAGAGAGAGAGAGAGACAACCTGAAATTGTGAATAAGAATAATTTGAAACTGGTAAGGCAAAACATACTGCAGACTGGCATGAGAAAGTTATGCAGTAGATATGTGGACCCTGAAGCTAACTATTTGGGTTTGTATCTAACTACCACTGATCAATCCTGGATAGTTTTGCTTGCCTCTCTGGGCCTCAGTGTTCTCAGCCAAAAATAAAGGTAATAAGACTGTCCAGTTTCATCTCCTTAGTCTTAAGTCCCTGATGAAAGGCAACACTGAGGTCTCCTTCACTCATGGCTTGTCCCCAAGTGTGACTGTGAGCCCATACTCCTTCTGCATGTTTCACAGAGTAGAAGCAGCCTTTCAAAGAAAAAGGGTACACATCTGGATCTTTAGCATTTTTGTTGTGGCAGGCAGAGCATGATTCTGCCATTCTCAGGCCACACAAGCCTTTCTTCAGCAGCAGAATGTCTGTGGGCTTGCCCCTGGTCCAGTCCTCTCTTCTGCAGGACAGCATAACCCCATTTTCCTATAATAGTGAATGGTTTACCTCACTCACATGGCCAAAAATAGCTGGTAAGTAAGCTAAGCCATGAATAAACTCTTCTTTCTATATTTTGTTGGTTCTCCCTTCCTTTCAAAGAAAAAAGTAGAACTTCAGTCTAAAGTTCAGTCAAGCACTTCAAGACTTGTCCTTTGGAAAGCCTGTGGAGTCCTCCATAGTTGAAGCAGCTTTCTGTTCTGCTCCATTTCATAATAAAACCTGAGAAGCCAGTGACTCAGGGTCTGGCTCTGATGAAATCACAAGTTTTCAAAGCAGGCTTTCAGGAGCACTCAGTCTGATGTCAGTGCACTCTAGCATGCAGAATCCAGCCACAGTGGAGGGGGGCCTTGATGGGGGCCTTCTTGCTTCCCCAGAGCTTCAAAGCAGGGGCATTTCCAGACAAAGCAGGTGATCCCTCTATATGGGTATCCTTGGTAGTCTTTTCAGTCAGAATTTAGCTTGGCAAAAAATTTTGAAGATGAAAATTCCTCAAAGGTATCTGCAATATAAGAATTCTTCTTGGATGTTGGCACTATGTAAGCAACATTTAACAGGAGGTAATTTCATGGAGACTGTTATTAGGAGTTCATACAACACATTTCAAGAGAAATGGACAGCCACCAATTCTTCCCATAACCAATCTCGGAATACCAGAAGAGAAGTAAGACATTCTCAAAAAGATTTCATTTGACACCGGCACTGCTAGTTTCTCCCACCACTCCACAGCACTCAGTTCAGTCACATTCACTTTATGTGGCTCCATCAAGCTGTCAACTGTCAGAGCGGCCACTTTTACTTGGCAATACAAGAAGCAGTTTTGAACGGCATTCCAAAACAAGCCATTGGGGTTGAGGTACATCAAAGTTTTAGGAAAGTCCCAGCCTCTTCCGAGTCAAGCCTTCTCCCCACAATTACGTCACCCTCTGCCTTAGGACTCTTCAGGATATTAGCGCTCCTTCCTTTCCACAGGTACCCAGTGCCAACCAACAAGAACGCTATCATTGCAGCCTAATGTCCTGGTCACAAAAGTGAAACCAAACATCATGTAAGGTTTGTTACACTTTTTTCACTTGATATTTTTTGACTTCTGTTAGGATGAACAGAAGCACAAGCATGTCTAGTCCTAGAGGTAAGACATATTTTCATAAGCCCTTTCAAACGGAAAATATTCTAGCCATTCAAAGTGGGCAATGAAAATGGGCATTTCCAGACACATGTGATACAGTGCCTCTTGCCATCCTATGCCCTTCTGGAGTAAAATGATACCTTAATATAATTTAAAGCTATTTGAAGTTAACAGGGAACATACAAAACAGCCGGGGTTTGATCGCTCAGTACACCAGAAAGGAAGGAAATGATCACAGAGGGGAGCTCTCCACTCCCTGCTGTTTCAGCCTTTGATGAGACCAAGAGCTGACAAGGACTTGTAGTCAAGTTGATGCATTGTATCAACTTAAAAAGTCAAAAGCTTACCTATCTGGCCTCAGCAATTCCACACCCTAAGGCATGGAGGCCCCACCCTGGAGTGACTCATTACTTACAGGATATAAAAGAGAACTAAGGAAGGATGGAGGAGCTCCAGTCTTCGCAGTCAGTGCTGAAGGAAGGAAGAGAGGCTTGCTAGATGCAACAACAGCTGCTCCTCCCTTTGCTTTTTGCTGTTTTCCACCATCATGAACTGCTGCCGGCTGCCATGTGCTACTCTGCCCTGGAGCCAGCCAAGTACAGACTAAAACCTCCACTAACTGTGAGCTAAATAAACCTTTCCTTCCTTAATCTTGGGAGCCAGATATTTTGTTCCAACAAAGGTAACTAAGACGGACGTGAAACAAAGGAAATAGCCCTGTGCATGGGACTGTGAACTGGTACAATCTCTTCTGAAAACCAGCATCACCTGCTGAATGGAACTTCACAATCAAAGCTCACTGAAAACAGACAACCTGAATATCAAGTTCTTTTTTAATACAGAAATAGAGAAGAGAAATACCTGGAATAGATAACCTCTATAGCTTGCTAAAAGTAGATAACACCAATGGCAATTTCTCTGTCAGATAAACAACTCACAGTTTGACATGTTTCACAATGAGACAGCAATCACCTTGCTTCATACTTACCAGAGGAGCTGAATACAGGTGTACATACAAAAACCTGCATTGGGATATGTATAAAAACTTCAGAAATAAAAGACATAAGCAACCAAGATGTTTCTGGGAAGCTGACTGGATAAACTATGGTACATCCAGACAATAGAATATTATTAGGTACTAAGAAGAAATGAGTATCAAGATATGAAAAAACATGGAGGAAACTTAAATGCATATTACTAAGAGAAAAAAACCAACAGAGAAAGATTATAAATAAGATTACAATTATATGACATCCTGGAAAAAGCAAAACTGGAGACAGTAAAAAGATCAGTAGTTGCCAGGAATTAAGGGAAGGAAAAGATGAGCAGGTGGAGCACAGAGCACTTCTGGGGTAGTGGAACTATTCAGTATGACACTATAATGATGGGTAAAACACCAAAAGTGAACCTAGTGCAAAGTACAATCTCTGAGTGATGCTGATGTTTCAACATTGGTGGGGAGACTGTAGGGAAGGAAATACATGGGAACTCTATATATTATGTCCACCTTTGCTATGAACTGAACACTATACTAAGTCTTTTTAAAGGGAAACATTTATACAAAGTCAACTCCATGCTCAGGAAGCTCTACTTGTAAAATTCACAAAATATTTAAGACAGAAATCAGACTAACTCTCCATAAACTCTTTTGGAAAACTGAAAAACAAAGAATCCTCCCTAGTTTACTTTGCAAGGTCAGCATTACCGTGACATCAAAACTAGAGACACTGCAAGAAAAGAAAATATAGACCAATATTCTTTTTTTTTTTTTTGTCTTTTTGAGACAGGGTCTCGCTATGCGGTTCAGGCTGGCCTTGAGCTCACTTTTGTAGACCAGGCTGGTCTCGAACTCACACCGATCCTCCTGCCTCAGCCTCCCAAGTGCTGGGATTACAGGCGTGCACCACCATGCCCGGCTAGACCAACATTCTTTATTATGATCACAGACACAAAAATTTTAACAAAATTTTAGCAAACCAAATCCAACAATGTACAGAAAGGATTTTGCATCATGACTAAATGGGAACTATTGGAGAATGCAAGGTTGGTTTAATATTTTAAGTCAGTCAATATGGTCCTCCATAGTAACTGTAGTGGCTGATATATTATGTCACCTTGAGAAGTTTAGCAGTTTAATGAAATGACTCGGAGAGCTGGGCTTCTTACTTTGTAAACATCCTCATCCTGTCCAAGAGGAGGGCATGAACATTGTATAGTCCTACACCCCCTCCCTAGGGTGTAGAGGCCTCTCCCCTGGGACATGGAGGGCTGCCCTAGGTTGTGGGCAGCCAGCCCTAGAGTGACTCGATACATAAAGGATATATAAAGGGGACTGAGGAAGGATGGAAGCCCACTTCCTCAGAGGAGTAATGGTCTTCTCAATCAGTGTGGAAGGGACAGAAACTTGCAAGAAGCCACAGCTGAGTTTCCTCCCTTTGTTTTGCGGTTTTTCATCACCATAACTATGCTACTCTGCCATGTACCATTCTGCTTTGGAGCCAGTGGAGTATGAACTGAAAATTCCACTAACTGTGAGCTAAATAAACCTTTCCTTTCTTAATTTTGGGTGTCAGTTATCTTATTCCAACACCAAGAGAAAAGTAACTGAGATAGCAACAGACTAAAAAAAAAGCTATATGATTATCTTGGTAGATATAGAAACATATTTTCTAAAACTTAGTATTCATTCCAGATGAAAATTTCAGCAAGCAAAAGTATAAGGAATCATCTTCAACTTCTTAAAAGGCATCTAAAACAAAAACAAACAAAAAACCTTGCAGTTAACAACTGGCCATCATCCTTAATGGATACGGACTTTTTTTCTAAAATCAGGAACAAGTCAAGAACACTGGCCCTCAGAACATTGCTGACCAACATTGTATGAGAGGCTGTAGCTAGTGCAGTAAGGTGAGGAACAGAAAGAAAAGTATTTCTCTCAAAAAAAAAAAAAAAAATGTTTATCACAGAGGCATCAGCATTGTCTGTGGAATTAATCCTGTAAACTCTACCCCAAAAAGTTATTAGAAATAACAAATGAGTTTACCAGAGTTTTGTGTTATAAAGGCATTTTACAAAAATCAGATATATTTCTATTAAATAGAAATGAGGAATTGGTATTAAAGTAGCATTTATATAATCCTAGCACTTGGGAGGCTGAGGTAGGAGGATCAATGGGAGTTCGAAGCCAGCCTGGGCTACAAAAAAGTGAACTCAAGGCCTGTTTGAACTGTATAGTGAGATACTGTCTCAAAAAGACAAAAAAAAAAAAAAAAAAAAAAAAAAAAAAAAAAAAAAAAAAAAAAAAAAAAAAAAAAAAAAAAAAAAAAAAAAAAAAAAAAAAAAAAAAAAATTTATAGCAGCACAGAAAATAGAATATCCTAGAGATGAATCTGATAAAAGATGTACAAAAACTGAACACACACACACACACACACACACACACACACACACTACCTAGCATTATTGAAACAAGTTTAAGAAAAAAAATCTGAATGTTGGGAGAGATGCACTATGTTCAGAGTTCAAAATACATGGTGTGTTCCTGACTCAGATGATGTAATACGTTAACATGTCAATGGTCAGATATGAGGGCAATGTGGCTGCAACTTTGTTACACTACTGATCTCCAGGGTTGATTCAGCTGATCTGGCTGACTAGGTGGGTGTCCCTTCCTCCTTCGCCACCCCATGTGCATTTCTGTTGAAGCTGTGTGCTCAGTGGGGGCAACCACCCCCAAGAGAGGAGGACTATTTCCTCAGTCAAGGGTATACAAGTAGACGTGCTCCCTTGCTAAAACCTCTAAACAGGCTCTCAAGATATCAACTGTCCCTGGGCTGATCTACCATGTTTAATGCAACCACAATCAAAACCCCAGCAAGCATTGCTTGTAAAAACTAAATAAGCTATTAACTTTATATAAAAATGCAAAGGAATAAATGGTAGAAATTTTGAAATAAAAAGTTTTAAAGCATGCACTGTCTGATGTTGGTTATACTTCATAAAGCTGAACAAACTTAGTCCTCATGTCCAATCTTTTGAGGTATTCATATTATTTTCACTTTACAGACAGGAAACCAAGACCTAGGAGGTGTAAGTGTCTTGACCATATTCATAGCTATACAACCTAGGTCCTTCTCTCCCAGAGCCTACGCTCTTGAGCTTTGAGCTGTGCAGGTAGAAATGTTTCTCTATCTGCCTCTTATCTGTCAACAAGTGCTGACAAATATCAATCATATAATGTATGAGAAGCTGGGCTCAGAATAGGCAACACAGCAGTGACAGAAAAGGTACATACTGCTGGATTCAGGGCTCTTTTACGCTGGATTTATTAGCACTTTTTATCAATTTTTCTCCTTATTTTATCCCTGTCTTCTCTGGAAAATAAAGAAGTGCTATAGGGGGCCCTGCCACAGGCCAGGCCCACATGCCCTCCACCTCTATGCTCCCCCATGAGAAGGTCCCACTGCGATCTTACAGATGAGGAGGTGGAGACATCAGGAGTAACGCACTTGCCCTTGATCTCACAGCTAAAAGGCAGAAAGGCAGAGAAGCGAGGTTCAGTACAGCCCCCTTGCTTCCAGACTTCAGCTTCCACCCCCTGTAGTACACTGCCTGAAGTCATGCAGCTGCTCCTGCAACCAAACAAGCCTTTCCCTCACAGACAAAAGCACCACTAGGTGCCAAGTCCCCATGGATGAAAACAGCTATTCGAAGGTTCTGTTTCGTGTTACTAATTCACTTAAAAGGAAATTTGGTTTCTAACCAGCACTAATGTCATATTCACATTCAAAAAGAGAAAAGAAGTCTTAAAGTTGTGAAGCTTCCCTGGAACCTGTGTGCTGCTGGCCTGCACCTGCAACCAGACCTGGCTCCTGCCCCCACTGGCCTTCCTTACTCTTTAGACAGATCTGCTGGAGCCCAGAGAGGGATGCCAAGCTCCAGTCCATCTCCGTCAGGCGCAAAGTTAGGGGGAAGTTCCTTTCTATTGTGCTTCCACCCTGACAAGAAATCATCCCAATAGATAGAGCGATTACTAGAAAATGAAGAGTAAATAACAAATATGAACTCAGAGCCACTACATCAGGCAAGAGCAACCACTATTCAGGCTTTTGGTGCTAGGAGCCATCCTTTCCTGGGCTTGGCCCTAACTGGAGGACACCAGGATCTTCTCTATATCACCTGATTCTGTCTTGTGCATAGAGGGAAGCAGCACAGCATAGAAGGCAAGAGGTTTCAAGGGGACATTACTACCACCATCACCAGTACAGCCTACACATTCTACAAGTAACAACCAGCGCCAAGTACTGTGCCAGTACCGTGAGATTGTGAAGAGCATGGGTATGACCACCATTTGTGGAGTCTACAATCCAAGAGGGAGATGCACTTTGAACAACTGACTGTTGCACTCACAAGTCAGAATTTTAAAACAAGTGAAGCTATCAACAGCAGCAACGGGCACACTCCCTACCTTAGAGCTCTAACTGCAACCAGCTGTGGAGGGTAGAGTGGAACACAAGGCACAGGGCACAGTTCCAGGAGGTGGGCTTGGAAGGAAGCCAGTGGTGGTGCACACAGCCAGGCAGTAGGCCGGGACAGGAACCTGAAAGACTGCTGAGGAGGAGGGGCTGCCTCGGGAGCAGCCAGAGGTTCAGAAGACTACATGGGGTGGGGCGGGTCAGACCTTTAGAAAGATGTGCACGGCGCAAAGGAGGGGTGGGGGACAGTGCTAGCGGAGGACATGATTGCGTGTCTGCCACCACAGGGAGGGAAGCTAGCAGTGGCTTGGACAGGGTGCATGGAAGGAAACAGTCTGAGAAAAGCATGTGACCTGAGAGAAAGGTTTTAAAGTCAGTGAAAGTGATCTCTGCTCCACAAACAACTGCCTGCTGGCCCTGCTCCTCCCCTCTTGGAGGATCATACACTGTATTCCAAGGAGCAGCAAGGACACACAGGGCTTGTCCCACATCCAACACTGACCTTGGCTTTCTGGAATGCCTCCTTCAGAGCAGGCGAAGCATCCAGACAAAAGGCCAGAGGGTCAGGTTCCTGAACCCACAGCAGAGTTTCCCTGCACTTCGGTGTACAGCTGGCCAGAGCTAACTGCGGGTTGGTGCAGGGCGCCCTCCACTCCCACAGCCAGCAGAAAGCCCCAGCACATGCTGGCTAGGTCTCGCTCCAGTCTCCAAGGCCAGGCCAACACAGGGAAGGTAAAATCAAGTCACTCTAGAGAAGTGCCCTTGCCTGCACAGTGATCTTTACTCAGAGCTCTTCTGTTCTGCTGCTCCACCTCCTCACTGGCTGGATCTGCTTTTCCCTCAAACCCAGCAAGCAGCTGCCCTCCAGGGCCCAGACAGTAAGGAGGGGGAAATGAGGAAGTGACCAGCTGCCCACCTGGGCCTCTCCTTGCCTGCCTTGTCTAATGCTGTGCATCTGGCCTGTGCCCAGAGCCCAGTGGGAGATGCTGCTAATACTTGGGTCCCCTGCCTCCCAAAGCTTACAGGCCAGGGGCTCAGCCTTCCTTCTGGGCAGCCGTGCTGGATCCTGATTTCCCACACACTGCTGTCACTGACTTCCATCAGCTCTGGTTCTCAGCCTCTTCCCCAGTGTCAGGGCCCTCAGTCTACTGGGCAGTGTGTCCTATCACCCTGGTCCCATGAGCCTCGTGTGAAGACTCCACCTGAACTCTCCAAGGGCACAGCCATCAGCTCACAAGCAGTTGACAGAGCTCCTCTACCTCACAGAGCCTGAACCCTGAAATCCTTTCCCTCCATAAGTTCTTGGCCTCCCTGCTGGCCTCCCTCCAGCCCAAATCTGTATGTCACCCTATTGTTGGCTGTGGGCCTCGCGGCCCCCCACAATCTTTCAAGCCCCCGTGTCTCTCTGGCCTTCTGGCCTCCCACCCTCTGGTAAGATACTTACTAACTTCTCAGAACCATCTTCCCAGGCTCCTCCGAGCCCTGGAGGCACATGCTTCCTTACTGCGCTCCTCTTCTGCTGCTCCCCAAATGCATAGGCTACTTCTTCTTTCCACCGCCACAGACTTTTTTCTCTTCTTGGCCCTCACAGTACTCTCAGGCCACCCAGCATCAAGCCTTCTCCCTTTCTTCATGGCCACTCCACCACCCTCACCTAGCCACCTGCAAAAGCTCCTAAACAGTCTCCCTGACTCCATTTGGTTTTGCCTTGGTTAAAAGTAAAGATCCTAAAGTAAAAACCTACCCATGTCATTCCTCTTTTAAACATACTTCAGTAATATAACTCAAACTCCATAGCTTGGCAGCTAGGCCTCCCCTTCCAGCCTCACTGCCCTCCCTGTCCAACATGGTATGTCTACCCAACTCAGCCCTGGCACATTCTCTGCCTTTCAAAGATGCCAGGTACTTCATACAGCCAGGTCCTGCTGCTTACCCATTGGGCCTCTGGCCCTGGGCCTTGAGGCTCCTCTCTGGCTAGCACCTTAGTTGCTGCCCTTCTCCCTGGTCCTTGTGTTTCCTAGAGCTCCATACCCTGTGTCATGGTTCTGGCCTTGGAAGAGAGACCTGAATACATTCCTCTAGTCATAACAACCCTTTAGTGCCCTCAGACACCATGTGACTTGGAACTTCCTGCATGTACACTTTCTTGGCTACCCCACTCCCCTGGCTCCTTCAGTGAAACCTCTGCTCCTCTGCGACACACCTGCTACCTCCTGCCCACCCCTACTCCACTCTCTTGGACACCCGTATGGCCCAACTACTACTTCTCTGTCTATGTACATATCTGCCTCAGTCTTGCTGGGCTGCTCTATGACCTCTCCAGCCTTCACATAGTAGACTGATGAATGAGAGACTTGCTGAAGGGGGGTCTAATTACTGGGAAACTGGATGGCGGGCCTGGAGTAATGTTGGCAGGCACAGCCAGAGACTGGAGCAAACAGAAATACTCAGAGCAGCTTTCCTTGCCACTGAATCTGGCACCCACCGCAGCTTGCTCCCGTCGCCTGCTGGTGCTCTGGATGCTCAGCCACCTGCCTGTGCACCTCTGCATGCTCCAGATGCAGCCAGCAAGGGAAGGACATGCTGACTTCTGGTAATCCCTAGGCATGTGGCACTGCCCTGCAATGACCACCTGGAGGAACACATCAAAGGGAAAAAAGCCCGCTCACCTCTCCTTCACCTCAAACACTAGGCACCAAAACAAGTGTTTGATTTTGCTAAACACATCATCTGTTTTTTCAGTGAGTCTTTCATTCTGCCCACAATTATCTTGCCAATTACCATTCTATTCCCTAAATCACCAATAAGATACGATCCTTCTGAATCTTCAAGGCCCAACAGCAACGTCCCAATTCCAAGGCAGAGTGAGTCCCTCTGGGTATTATGATGCGAATCTGTCCTAGACCTCAGCTCATCAGGGGACCAAGGTGTGCCCAGCCTAAAGGACTCCAAGTGCAGAGCTCAGAGCCACACTGCTGTATTAGTATTGCCTTTTCCAGAGCACTAGCTCTTACAGACTCTACTAAATGCTCTGTTTCACAGTAACTTCACATCAATAGTCTGGGTGGGTGAACAATAGCAGCCACAAGTTACCAGGAACTTGTAGTTCACAGGACACTAAATGCAATTTTGTTTGTTTTAATTTTATGCATTTGGTACAGGGTATCACTATGCAGTTTGGACTCATAATGATCCTCCCATTTCAGCCTCCCTAGTGCTGGGATAAAAGGCAGGCACCACCACCCCTGGTCTTGGAGGCCAGCTCAGTGCACCCAGGGCAAGGCCAACATGGCATGTGGTACCAGGGGATAGAACCCAGGTCCTTGTACTTGCCTAGGCAGATGTTTAGACCACTGAGCTATCACCACAGCCCCTTAATTCAGTTTTTGAATGGCTGTTCTAATATAAAAACCATTATTTCCTCCCACTTTATGTGACAGAAAACTGAAGCAAAACAGAGTAAGTAAAGTATCCACAATCTACAAGCAGGGATGAATAAAACCAGAACTCAACCTCAGCACCATTAGATAAGAGCCCTCATTCCTCAGTACATCATGCAGAGTTAGTAAGCAGCATGTCAGTTTCTTTTCTTTTTCTTTTTTTTTTTTTTTTTTTTGTCTTTTTGAGACAGGGTCTTGTTATGAAGTTCAGGCTGGTCTTGAGCTCACTTTTGTAGCCCAGGCTGGTCTCGAACTCACACCGATCCTCCTGCCTCAGCCTCCCAAGTGCTGGGATTACAGGCGTGCGCCACCACGCCCGGCTAACATGCCAGTTTCGATTGGACCTTGTATAAGTAAAGCACACTGTTTCCAGCACAGTCTAAGAATAGAAGTGCCCCCTTAGTGTCGTCCCATAGCAAAGCTAATGACAGCAACAGCCTGACATTGAGAGTGGCTTCTGTTAGGCCTTGATTTCCATAGGCTGAGAATTGGGCATAGTGACAGATTTGGTAGAAAATGCCCATGGGGACAAAATGCCACTCTAAAACATACCTGTTAGAAAGTTGCTGTCACAAGGACCTCCTAGAGAGAGCACCATCATAGTGCAGCTCAGCTTGGGCCCGGGCAGCCAGGGGTCCCCTTAGACCCTACAACCTAATCCACTTTGGTGGAAGTCAGGGGGTGACCTTGCCTACAAGGTAAATAGTGGCTATGAGCTACTCTGCTATAAAGTTAGACCTGCATTAACTCACCAACTCTTAAAAATACTGGTCCTTCATTAGAGTCAGCAGGGTATAGGGCAGTGATAGTTCCATATTTGTGACTCCATTTTCATGATATCTTGGCAATCTGTAACATTTATTTGCTTGGCTTCCTTTAAGCCCTGGGATGGTGCTCACAGAAATAAGCAGAGATAATAAAAAGCCACAGTTCTAACCCCAGTGATCAATGCCACATGAAAATCTAAATCTTTCAAAAGCTGAGCTCACCCGGAAAAACTTTGCTTCAGGGGGAAGTAGCTACACTGCAAAACAGGCACCCTGGTAATGATGCTTCCCTGGCTGATACACCGTTGGCAATGGGCCGAATAGTGTCATTCCTGAGAATGAACAGTGGGACTTCTCTTGTTCAGTCATTTGTCCCTTTTCCACTCATTCAAGCAATAGTTATTGAATATCTACTGTGTTACAGGCACTGGGATTGTAGCCAGACCAGTCTGGACACAGACCTCCAGAACCAAGGTGTATAATTCTCCCTTTCTATCAAAGACCTTTGTAAGGAAGTCAAGAAGGAAGCCTAACTGGAGTGGAAGTGGTAAGAGAAAGAGAAGATAGAACGAAGGAGCTAACTACTAATGGAACTACCAAGAAATGTTCAACTTTAACCAGTAGCATGTTGCTTAGTAGTAATATTATTTCTTAATTTTTTGTTTTATTTTAAAGAGTAAAAGCAAAAACAAACACAGAAACAAGAGTAACATACAATAATACATATGGTACAGAATTCAAAACAAGAATGAAAAATTAATAATGGTTGTTATATTATGTAGTTTTATCATCAAATCTGTTGCTCAAATTAACAGATATAGGTATGCCAGATTGGTTAAATAATTAAACATTAATGCTTGCTTTCAATAAATAGTTTTTTCTTGTCCTTTTATTTTTTTAATTTATGAACATGCAATGAATGATGTTATAAGCATCTGAGGCTGAGGGGTTGTGTTCCTGTATTATCTTATAGAAAGCAGAAAACACACTATATATATTGGTCTTCCGGACTCTGCTCTAACCTTATAAAGTGCTTCACATTGTTAGAATTCAGATTTTTCACTGTAAAATAATGTGTGTGTGTGTGTATAATATATATATATATATATATATATATATATATATAATTAAGAAAATTAAGTAACAATTCTATAAGGTTGTGTCAGAATTAGAAAGATAAGTAGGTATTATGTTTTTCAGTTTTCTATATGATAAAACAAGAAAACAACCCCTCAGCCTCAGAGGCTTACAACAACAACATTATTGCATGTTCCCAGGTCTGTAGAGTGTGATGCAACTTGGCTGGTCTCTGAGGGGCTCGCTTGACTTGGCTGGGTTAGTGCAGAATCCAGGCTGTGGTTCAGGTCAGGTCATCTGTAATGCCTTTGCATGGGATTAAGGCTGAATAAGCAATAGCTACTAGGACATCGAGGAGAGTGGAAAGTTTAAGAGGCCTACAGGAAGCTTGCCTTGCCTCTTAACCACTCTGCTCAGCATCTGCACACAGTCACGTTTGTTCCACTGGCAAACCAAGCCACAGCGCCAAGCCCAAAGTCAGTGGAGTGGGAAATACACTCCACCTCCTGTGAAAGTGTGGCAAAGATGAAGGAGCATGGAAAATTTGTGGAGACACAATGTGCCTTCCCTATTAAGCCATGACTTTTTTCTTTTAAAAATAAGGGACAAAGGGGCTGGCAGGATGGCTCAGTGGCCTAAAACGCCTGCGTAGGAAAGCTTGGGCGGCTGCAGGGACCACTGGAACCCGGGTTCGATCCCCAGAACCATATGCTGCGCCAGCCCTGCCCTCAGGGCAGGCTGAGCTGGCCATAAAAATAAATAAACAAACAAACAAAAGTTCTGAAACAAGAAAAAAATTAAATTAAATTAAATTAAAAAAAAATAAAAATAAGGGACAGGGGTATAGTTCAATGATAGAACAACTTGTTAGGCTGATCAAGGTCTGAGTTCAAGCTCCAGCACTGCAAAAATTATTAATATTTCCTAGCTGTGTCACCAAAAAAATGTCTGAAAGCAATTGGAACTCAGCATTAGCAACTGTCTACAACCCAAGTTGTAGTTTCTAAGTATCATTCCCCATTACAAGAAACCAGCACCTTCCTGAATGAATATCTGACCTTAGGTCTGTAGTAGGAAATACTCATGAACTTGAGTATCCTTCTGGGCTAAAAAACAAGGAAAAGGTCTAAACTCCACGGGGTCATATTAAAGAGGACTCAGGAGCCAATACCAAAGGGCTCCCATTGGTCAAAGACAAGACAATTTATGCATTAAAAAGAATGTGACTGCAATTGATTGAATACACAATACTATATATGAATCCACAAGTTCATTATCACTGACACACTACTCACCAAAAACACAACATACACACACAATTGCCACCACCACTGCTACCACCACCATCCCCACCAGCTCCATACCAAAGTGAGGCACTAACTCTGAGAGGTCAGAGAGCACACTTTTCCAACCATTATGGAAATCAGTGTGGAGATTCCTCAAAAAACTGGGATTAGAGATCCCATCCAACTTAGCTATTCCCCTCCTAGGCATTTTTCCAAATGAACTGAAAACATCCTGCCACAGCAATATATGTGCACCCATGTTTATAGCAGCACAATTTGTTGTAGCTAAATCTTGGAAGCAATCCAAATGTTCATCAACTGAGGAATGGGTAAGAAAGATGTGGTATTCTTACACATTGGAGTATTACTCAGCTACAAAGAAAAGATAAGCTCAAAGCTTTTATAGGCAAATGGATGGAACTAGAGACTATATTGGTAGGTGAAATAAATCAGACCTGCACATAGTGTCTTGCTAGTGTAAGAGACTGAACGACTAAAAATCTGAAAAGTACAATAGATATGGTGAAAGGGAAAGAATCCATTCAATGGGAAATAAAAACTGGGATGAATAAAAGGACAAAAGAAAGAAGGGAGAAGATATATTTATGTACATATATAGGACACCTTGGATAATTGGACTACTGATTTCTGCTGGTATATCAAAAGGAACAGTTAATACTCAAATTTTTTCTTTTTAATCCACAATTTTGCACATTTATACCTAGCAATCTAAACAACTTAATATTATATAATAAATACAATAGCCCTTGTCAAATTCCTATTATTTTATTTAATGAAATCCTGTATTGTTTCAGCTTTTTTCTGTTCATTTTACTATTTTGTATTTTTTTTAATAAATAAATTTTTAAAATTAAAAAAATAATTAAAATTGTAAAAATTAGAAGTCCTGCTTTCTGTGCACAGATATTTCTAGTTAATGAAGGAATATCTTAAGAACTTCAGCTAAAAATGTGAAGGAATTATAGAACTGGAAGAAAAAAATCACCATTTTGCTGCCCTTAGGAAAATTCTCAATTCAGGCAAAGACCATCAATAAATAAAAGGCACATGGTGAACTTCACAGTGAAATTGTAAGACAGTCACCACCAGAGCCACTGATCAGCGGGATTAAGGAGAGGGCAGGACAGCTGGCTGTCTTCACAAGCTGAAATTCCCCCAAATTTGATCCCAAATTATTGCTAACTTGTTAGGGATAATAATGCTATTTTTTAAAATAATGCTACTGAGGTTACTTCAGACAACAACTATGTTTCAAGAGGTGTACTACAAGCTTGAAGGAAGGAAATAAAAGGATGTCATTCATGTGCTTTAAGATTCCTGGAGGTATACTCTGTAGAACGATTGTGAAGACAATATGCAATACATCAACTTTCAAAAAAAAAAGGGGGAAAAGAAAAAAAAAGTAATGTTGATTTAAAAGTGTTAATGTTTAATTGTTTGATCAATCTTATATACCTATATGTATTAATCTAAACTGATCTGATGATGAAAATATGTAATATAACCATTGTTAAATTTAAACAATAAAAATATTAAATCAAAAAAAGAAAAATCAATGGTAATAATTCTTAGACTGTATACATGATATATTTCTATTAAATCAAGCTGCATTAAAAAAAAAAAAAAGATTCCTGGAGGTAAATAAAAAGGAAAAAAAGTGAAGCATATATGGCAATATCTTAATAATTGTCTCATCTGGATGACAGGTACACAAGGATTCATTTTTCCATTCCCCATAAATATACACATAGTTCTTAACAAGAATCAAAAAGAGTAGGAAGGAGGGAAGGGAAAGGAGGCAGAAAGATGGGAGAGTGAGTGGAAGGGCAGGCACTGAGGTGAGAAGGCATTTTTTTTTTATCCTAGGGCAGTGATGGTGAAGCTATGTGCCACAGATAGCTGAAAGCTTGTCAAAGAGCAAGCCAGCAATTGGGACAAAGGGTTCAGGTGGGTGATGATAATAGTCATGGCAGTGGCAGCAGCAGTAGCACCACACAGCAATGACAGCTCTGGACTCCAACTCCTGCTGCCGGGGTCAAGCTTCACTCACATTGTTCACTCACTGGACAAGGCACCAAGCAGTTACACCAGCTCTCCGGGCCTAAAATTCTCATTTGTAAACAGAGTTGTGAGCTCATGTCCTAGGGTAAGCTGAGGATTATACAAAGTGGTGTATGTAATCTTCAACCACACACCCAATGCCCAGCAGATACTGAACATCTGAAATAGCTGTGCTTAGGACTCACTGATTTCTAGCCTTTGTGCCATATGCATTGCTCATCTAATTTCCCAGGTGAACCTAAGAAGCGGGTAATCACCATCTCCATTCTATGAATGCAGAAACTGAAACTTAAGAGAGGTGAAGTGAGGCCGGGCGTGGTGGCGCATGCCTGTAATCCCAGCACTTGGGAGGCTGAGGCAGGAGGATCGGTGCGAGTTCGAGACTAGCCTGGGCTACAAAAGTGAGCTCAAGGCCAGCCTGATCTGCATAGCGAGACCCTGTCTCAAAAAGACAAAAAAAAGAAGAGAGGTGAAGTGATTTACCAAAATCCCCATAGCTGACTACTAGAGGAACAAGAATTACTACACTTCCAGAGCTGACCTAGTGCCTGTGGCAGACAGCTCTACACTATCTCTCCAGCCCCAGCTCCTGATTCCTGATTCCTGATTCCCAGTGCTTAGGACCTTCTAGAACCCCTTCTCTCACTAAACAGGTGTGATCTATGGAACAAATATGAAGCTGTGGAAATGACAGGGTGTGACTTACTAGGTTCTGAAAGTCACAAAAATCATCACATCTCTGTCTTGCTTTCCTGGATCATTTATTCTAAGGACAGTCAACTGCCAAGACTTGAGAACATTCATGGTAAGGGGCTGTGTCCCTCTGCCAGCAGCCAGGACTAAGTCACCCAGCACTGTATGGGAGCCACTACCAAAGCAGGTCCCCAACCCCAGCTGACATCTTCGTTGCACCCTTGTGAGGAGCCCTGAACCAGGACCCCAGCTGGGTCACCCTTAGATTTTGTATTCACAGAAACTGGAAGATGGTAAGTGTCTTGATCTGCTCAGTTTGAGGTAACCTACAGAGGACTAATATGGTAACTAATATGGCAGGTTAGAGAATTTTCTTCCATTCCCTTGATATAAGAGGAAGGAAGAAATAGTAGGTGCGCAATAAGATTGTTGTCAGATTGCAAAGCCTTTGACTGTGTATGTATCTGCTTCCTCTTAGTCCAAAGAGAAGTATATTCTTTCCTTTTTTTTTTTTT
>PVJA010018263.1:0-40213 GCA_004027025.1 Myocastor coypus | reverse complement strand
CAGAGACCAGAGTTTGATCTGGTCTCAGTACCCTCAGGGTATACTGTGAAGGCAATTGAGACTGGCTGTGGTAGCATGCACTTGTAATCCCAGTGCTTGGGAGGCTGAAAACAGGAGGATCGCAAGAGTCTGATCTATGTAGTGAGGTGCTATAGACCCTGTACTAAATACAGGAGAAAAAAAAAAAGTTTCATATGAAATTTAAGAGTGTTGCCTGGTGAGAGGTGGGCCTGAGTGCAAAATAAGCCTACCCTCGTATAAGCAAGCGTGTGCCTGCTGGTAGCTACAGACAGAAAAGGCAAAGTGAGCCTCAAAGAAGGGGAGAGGGGCCAACACAGCCACCCAGGAACACACAGGCCACCCACACACACTTTAAAAACTTTATTTATATAAAAACTCATTTGTTTTTAAAAGCATTAAGGACAGAAAGAAAAAGAGCAAAATGTATGGAGCAGAAGATGCCCCGAGTAGTACTCAGTGGGAAGGTGGGATTTTTGGTCTTCTGGAATTGAATGTTTAGTGTGTTTGTAAGTGAAAACAGGAAAACAAAAGGTTAGAGGTCCCCCAAAGCCCATGGCTATTCTATCACCCGCACCACACCGCACCAAGAAGAGAGAGCACCAGGAGAGCAGAGGACATGAGAAACCAACATGGAGTCAGGGCTGGCGGGCTGGGCCCCTGCCAGCAAGCTCTGCGGTCACAGACAGCAAGAAGTCCTTCTGGCCAGAAAAGGTGGGTGGAGCGGGGAAGGCAGGAGGGAAGGTGCTGGGGGCCGCAGTGCGTGGGAGGGGCTGGAGGGCTGGGAGCCTCAACAGGCAGGGAAGGGGAGAGGGAAGAGTGATTCCAGTTGCACTGAACGGAGCTTTTGGATTAAGGGAACTAGGAGGCAAGTAAGAAAAACAGTTAAAGAAAAAGAACCAAGCCATCTAGCATCTGGTTCCACCAGCCAACCTGCTGATCCACAGGAGAGCCAGAGGGGGCTGGGGGGAGGGGAGTGGGGGGGGTGGCTAGGATCCCTCCCACAGTGGTGGGGAACACTGGCAGCAAAGGAGTAGGGCCACACCACCTCCTCCTCCGCCAACCACGCCGTGAGACCCATCAGGATGGGACGCTCACAAGTTCCGACTCCATGCAATTGAGAAGAGCTTGCTTGCCCTGGTGGAAGTGAGAGCTACCCCAGTCCCTAAGGAGAAGCTGATGCTCCCGATAGTCTCCTCTGCATCTTCCTGCTGTTGAGGGCCAACAGGGTACAAAATACTTAGCCTTGCAAAATCATGAGAAATGAGGCTGCAGAGGCACAGGAAGGCACGTGGGAGGGAGGGAGGGAGGGAGGAGATGCACCCAGGCCAAAGGCACAGAGAGGAGGCACAGCCAGGGCACTCGCTGCCTGGTAAGGGGGGCAGGAGCTATGTACACCGGGTCCTGTAGGCGCCAACCAGTCCAGGGAGGAGGCAGAGAGGGCAGGCTCGAGAGCAGGAGGGTGGGATGGGGCCGCCACCCTGCAGCTTCCTCCCGGCTGCTCCCAGAGGCTCTTCTTCCCTCCACCAGCTTTCACTGACATTCTTCTCTTGTGCAGCCTCCTGCAGGCAGCCAGCCCAGGCTAGCAGGCTCAGTGCAGGTGGAGGAGGTCCAGTGCAGGAAGCCCGGGCTGCAGGAGCTCACTGTCGGGACGGAGTCTGCAGGTCCTCGTCGTCCCTGCCAGAGATGAGGGCAGCACAGCTTCTGCTACTCATGGTCTTGCTAGGCAGAATGTGCCAGTGTTGTCAGCCTTCTTTTTCCAAAATAGCCACTGGAATAGGGAAGAAATCACACTTCCCATTCTCCAAAAGAAAACAAAAGTCCCTTCCCCACCAGAAAACTGATCTCGAGTAAGAGCCATCCGGGTAGAGACTGCTGGACCCTGCATATACAGCCAGAGCCGCGGGGCTCCACCCTTCCAGTGGACATCCCACTCCCTCCTTCCCTCCATGCAGGGCCAAGTTCCTGGAGCACGGCCAGAAACTCATCTGCAGCAGTTCAGCAGTTTTTCGAGGTTCAAGACTGAGACTCGACGCGCACACCACAGTCAGGTTTCCCGGCAGGAGCCAGAGAGGCTGAGTGGGATGGGGCACGCGGAACAGTTCAACTTCACTGTGAGAAGCTGGGAGTCCAGAGCTAAGGACAGGAGGCAGCCTGGCAGTTGGCACAACAGTCCAGCGAAGAAAGGGAAAAAATGAGTCCATTTCACCACCAAAAATGAAAGTACACATATTATACGCCCAGATGGAGCGCAGGGAGCGGCGCTAAATCTTCTGCTGCCGGAAAAAGAGAAAAAGGAAGTCAGTGGCAGTGAGAATAAAAGAAGGAGGCAGGGGAAACGGGGAAGAAAAGCACCACACGACAGAAAAGCAGGTCACCAGCCGCACAGCCCGGCCTCTTCGGCACCACAATCACAGAAGCACAGCCCCCCGGCCCACAGAGCTGAGACTCGTGTCTCCGGCCTGATCAGAGGAGCGCGGTTATGATTGCAAGCTGCAGGCTCAGACGCCTCCTTCCTCGGGGACAACCTGGAAGGGGCTGGAGGACATACCATAGAGGGGAAAGACACCTGGTCCCCCTCATCATCCAAAACCAACACATCCAACTCTTCCTCCAGAGACTCCTGCCCCTCGGCCTGCTGTGAACACATGCAACTGGTTAGTATGGACAAAGAGCCTCCAGACGGTGTGCCAGGCCTAGGGAGCACTCTAGAACGTGGACGTTCAAACCAACCAGGTAGAGGAGGGGCAAGACATTCAGCAACAGGCAGGCCCAAGAGCAGGAAGGGTGAGAACAGATAGGTTAGTGTTAGTTGTGTCAGTAACACCTTTATAGGATCTTTCTGCCAACCGGACCCGTGCAGAAACCCCAGGGAGTCAAAATTCCTTTTTCCTGCAAACTCCCACCAGAAAGATTCTCTTTGTCTTTTTTCCCCACTATACAGGACATGGCAGGCCTAAGAACAGAACCAGCCTTGGAGCAGCAGCAGTACATAAAAAGAATTTACCATCAAGGGCGTTCCCTTCAGCGGCTCCAGGTCACCCAGGTCCCCACTTCGATCCAGTGTTCTGTTGTGGTCTCTCTCACTCAGTGTGGAATAGTTGTTATCTGTGAACACAGTACACAGACACGTGGCAGCCCCTGAAGGCCCCACATGCCATGTCTAAATGTGAATTAGGCACCTCTGCTAGGAACTGAGCTTTGCCAGGGGGTCCTGAAAGCCATCAAGTCTGATGGTCCTGGGCTTCAAAGGAACTTGAATACGGCAGGAGAGAGCATAAAGGAAACCCCCAGAGCTGAGGGGTGACAATGGGGCTCACCCCAAAAGGCCAGTCTCTAAGGGGACTGAAATAAAGAGAACAGTGATGTATGCGGCAGTAGGAAGAACCTGACGAAGGAAAACAGAACTTGAGTTAAGCCTTTGGGGTGAAGAGACTTACACAGCAAACAGGAAGGAGAGTCCAGAAAGAACAAAGAGTAAGAAGACAGCAGCAAGTAGACCAGGAAGGCTGCGCTAGTGCTTGGAGAAAACGGAAGAGGGCGACTCAGACCGCAGCGGGCCACGATTGGGGACACAAGCGTGACTCTGCAGGGACAGGGGAGCGGAGGAGTCTTCTGAGGAATCTGAGAAAGTACAGGAAAGACAGGAGCCACCAGGCCAGTGCAGGATGGCGAGCAGGGAGGTGTCAGGAGGACACTGTAGAGCCGAGCAGGCCTGCTCATCCAGGGCAATGCTAGTCCGCGTCCTGGGTGGGAGCTCATTACCTACCTAGAGATTTTGTGTTTGATCCCATATTGCTCATTTGAATTTCTTCCCGGTCAGGTTTCTTATCTACATGAAGTCAGAAAGTTATCCAGGTCAAAACCAGCTCTCAGCATCTGCACACATCACCAGCTGCCCTCTGGCCTAGGCTCCTACCCTTCCTGCCCTGAGTTCTTACTGAGCCCGTGACGTGAGGGGTGCTGCACAGTAGTAAATGAAGCCCAGCCCTCAGCGTGACCCCGTCCTGCAGACAAGGGGAACTCAGACCAGCAGCTCTCCACATCACTTGGTCTCAGGCCTCACCTCTGCCTTAAAGTCTGAGGAGCAGAGCTGAGGATGCAGCTCAGTGACAGAGCCTTCACCTAGCATGGGCAAGGCCTTAGGCTCAAGCCCCAGCACTGCACTGAAAATGAAACTATGAGAGTCAAAGAGTTTTCCCTGGTGAGTCGTACATAACAGTATTTACTGTATTGAGAAACTGCGTCTGCTTTGTTTAAAGAATAAAATGTACTACATGCGATACTAATTTTTTGGTTTCGCCTTGCTTTTGTTGGCAGTCACTGCAATAAGGCCTTGCTGTGTAGTCCAAGCAGTGCTAAGACTCATTGGGATACTCCTGCAGCAGCCTCCTGAGTCCTGGGCTCACAGGTGGGTACCACCATACCTAGATTATATTTTTGAGGAGGGGCAGTACCAGGATCAAGCTCAGGACCTTGCACTTGCCAGGTAGGCACTTATGCTGCACAGCTACATCCCCAGTCTAGATTCTAATATCTTTAATACAAAACATTGTACACAACTTTGTATACAGTTTTCAGCTTTGGCTTAATCAAAGCAAGCTGGACTCTCACATGTGCCTTTGCATTCAACCTGTTGTTGTTACGGCATGTTACTCTGGCTGACAGACACTAGGGAAAATCCAGCCTCACCCGGCCTTTGCAGGACACTGCGTGCTCTGGGAGCGTACAGCTACCAAGGCACACAGAGCCAGGATCACATCCCGGGCCTCCTCACGGTAAACAAGCATTTCCACTGCTACGTTCTCAATCCTGGCAAGTTTTTTGTTTGTTTTTTGCAGTACTGAGGATTGAACCCAGGATCGTCAAACTGTACTATATCCCCAAAGACGTCACTTTTGTATTTCCAGATATGATCTTGCTAAATTACCCAGATGAGCCTCAAACTCGTGTCCTTCCTGACTCCAGTCTCCCTCCATGCTGGGATCATAGGCCTGCACCACACTGGCTCCAAAGCTTTAAGTTCTTAAAGGTTAGCAGCAACGTGAAACATGAAACCCAACAACCTTGGTATCCTACTCAACTGAAACCCACTGGTCTGCCCTATACTTAGTGGACATTAACAGCCTAGGCACAAGTCTGACATATCATGATACTGGTCAACTGCAAAACATCGCCATGCCCACGCAGACCACGGCAGCCCAACATTGTGACCCCATTCATCATATTTGGGAGACCCAGGCAGGAGGGTTATTGCAAGTATAAAGCCACTGTGAACAACAGACAAATCTAGTTCTGTCTATCTCAAATCTAGTTCACAAAGTATGTGGATACTGCACATATTAACACATTTCATTTTGTACTTTTTGAGGGGAGTAGGGGTACCAGGGATTGAACTCAGGACGTAGTGCTTGAGGGCAGATACATTTTGCTTTTAAAAATTACATTCACTGGGGCCCGGCAGGATGTCTCAATGGTCTAAAGCGCCTGCTTGGGAAAGCTTAGGTGGCTTCAGGGACCTCAGTTCCGGGCACCAGGGGCTGCAACAACCCTGCCCTCGGTCGGGGCAGGCTGAGCGGGCCATAAAAATGAGTAAATAAACAAGCAAAGGTTCTGAAACAAGAAAAAAAATAAATAAAATTTAAAAATTCTTTAAAAAAAAATTACATTCACTGATGTCACACTGCTATCATTAGAAAGTCTTAAGTACTATGAAGTTAGCAGACCCACAGAGCTAGCCTCAGACTTTTAAGATTTTGATTTTCACTTCAGAGCTAAGGCACAAAATGCTATCAGGTATTTTGCACAAAGCAATGAGCTCACCTCATTCATTGTGTTTTACTGCACCCAAATGCTAGTTCATTATTTTGACTTTTTGCATCAGTAAGGACTGAACCCAGGGCTTTCACAGTGACATCACAGCCCTGTTTATTTTAAGACAGGGCCTAATTAAATGGGTAAGGTGCCCAGCCTGGGCTAAAATTTGCAGTCCTCCTGCCTCAGCCTCCAAGTGCTGGGATTAAAGGCATGTGCCACCAGGCCTGGCTCCTGAATTCATTTTTGAACAAATGCCAGTGATATACCCTGTAATACTGAGTTTCTCATCCCCTCATTTTCTTCAAGTGGAACAACAGTATTGCATATACAGGCAGCGACTCTAGCCAGCACTCCAGCCAAGCGCGACAACCACGCTGCTCCTGTGTGCGACAGAAGCACTAGGAGGGCTTCTCCTCTCCCTCAGCACTGCGTGTAAGAGATGCCCGCCTACACGCAGGCAAAAACATGACCACTGCCAACAGCAACAGCTCCACTGAGCCATCACCCCGCAAGGGTGGGCTCTGCGTAGTTCAGGGATGCCGGGAGAAAGCCACACAGTCATGGGGCTCGCCCAGCCAGGGCTGAGGAACAGGGCCGCCCCCTCACTGAGGTCGGGGGGCCTTGGCACATGTCCAAGGAGAAATGGGAAAACCTGCTCATTTCTTGGAGAAATGTGCTTGTTTGCATGGCAAAAGGGTTTTAAATATGTAGTGGCTAACACTGGATGGTAGAAATAACTGATTTTCTGTTTTTCTAGTTGTCTGCATTTTCTTAACAGTACATATACATTACTTGATGTTATATAGAAATTTTAGCAGATGATTTTTTTTTTTTTTCCGGGACCAGGGTTCAAACTCATGACCTTGCACTTGCCAGGCAGGCACTTGTGCCATGGAGCTATCTCCCCAGCCTATATAGAAATTTTAAAGGTAGAGAGACGCTAGGATTCGCTCTGCAGCAGAGGTATCCCACATCCCACCGTGAAAAGAAATCACCACTGGGGAACAAATACAAGTGCCCTGCTTTTGGTTCCCCGGCCTAGCACTGCCCTAGGAGTGGCAGAAGGAGACAGTGTAGCCTGATGCATACCTAGCTTCTGGTTGCGGTCGATGAGGGGGAGCGTGGAGTCATCGTAGGAGTGACTGCTCTGGCTCCGCGTGGTACTGTTCAGGCTCACCTGCGGCACACAGGAGATGCAGTCGGGAGCCCTGGGTCTGCCCACACATGTCCTGCCCTGCTCCTCTGCACCTCCTTCTCCAGAGCACTCTGACCACACCAGGCTCCCTGCCCTGCCTCCCACATCCACACTCAGCCCTCGGTTCCCCCTCCTCCCCAACACCAGTGGGAGAGGCAGTGAGATAGAACTGCATAGGGAGCAGGGGGCCTGAGCCACCTGGTGCCCAGTGACAATACCTGAAAGTCCGACTTCTTCCACCCTTCTTTCTCCAGTGGCTTCCTCAGCTCCTTGTATCCCCAGATTGTCTGCAATACCAGCGCTGCCGCTCGCACTTCTTTTTCTGAGCGATTCCTTTGAAGGAAAGCAACAACATGTGAAATCTGGACGCAAGACCAGAAAAGCGACTTACCATCCATCTCAACCACCAGCAGGGCACCTGCTTATAATCCCAGCCACTTGGACAGAGGCTGAGGGAGAAGGACTGGAAACTTGAGAGCAGCCCGGGCACCTTATTAAGGATCCTATCTCAAAATAAAAGTTTGAACAGCCTAGAAGCTATAATCCCAGACTTTGGGAAACTGAGACAGGAGAAGCACTGTTGAAGTTGGCCTTCACAAGTCAGTTCAAGGCCAGCCTGCTCTACAGACCCAGTCTCAAACAGGAAGGGTGAGGGAGTGGCTGTGCAGCTCAGCCCTGGGTTCGACCCTCAGTGTGACAAGAGAAGCCTGCCAACAACCCACAGGCCTTAATACAAAGCGAGCAATGCCTCCTCCCACCACCCCACATGGAAACGAGGCCAGTGATTCCAGAAGGCCGAGAAGAAGCCATGTTCCCAGCGCCTCCTCCCTGTCTCCAAATCCCCGCCACCCTCACACTGTGAGGCTGTATGAGCTCACCCTGATTTGTTGATCAACACTAGCTTCTCAATGCCCTGTGTCTCGCGAAGCTTTTTGGCAGCCTCCAAGTTCTCAGCAATCACCTCATTGATGGTGTTCAAAATAGAGACAACAGTATCCTCGGAGAAATTCCAGGAGGAGTTCTGCTGGCCCCCTGGCAGATTCTTCACCAAGTTAGGAATGGCATGCTTGCCTGCAGCAAGGCACAAGGAACTCAGGTAAGGGGCAGGGTGTGAGGAGCCCTACGTGGCACTTGGCGACCACCAGGCCACGCACAGCACCGTCCTCATGAGTCACTCCCACAGCCCATGGGGCTGCTAGACACTGGCAGGGGCAGAGGACAGGGCCACCCAAGAACTCACTGCTCTCCCCACAGAAGCAGGGTGCTCACTGCTGCCGCCACTCAGGACCATAGTCACCAGGGAGTGTTAGGCGCCAACAAGGGCTCTGTCACCAACTACTGGCTGACTTCAAGCCTCCCTTCACTTTCCTCACCCTACTGCAAGCAGAACAGTCTGGCATAAAGTGGCAGGGACTGCCTGGGAACGGGAGCTGCAGGGGTGTGGTGCTTGGGTCACAGCAACTCCTGGGCTATTTCTGCGGTCCTCACCTCTGGCCTTTCCAGAGCTGCTCCACCCCAGAGGTGTCACCACAGAGGGCTGGGCTCCTCCCAGCCACTGACTCCCCAAGCGTCTGTGGCCCTGCAGGCACTATGCCACCTGCCAGCGGAAACTGGTGCTCAGCTCCTTACCGATGAGCTCCTTGTTGCGAGCATCTACAGCCAGATTCCTGAGCGCACCAGAGGCCGCCTTCACCACGCGCTCATGCTCGCTGCTCAGGAGGTCGGCGATGGCTGAGAGAGCCTTTTCTTGACGCAGGGCAGAGCGGATGTACCGGCCATACTAGAAGGGGCACATGGGTGGTAGAAGATTATAAATGGTGGGGCCAATTACCAGCGTCTTCCCCTCTCCAGGTCCACTTCCTGCAAGGGACTCACTGTCCAGCGCCCAGCACATAAGTTCTGAATGGCTCCAGCGGAGGCTTCTAGGATGGCAGGAGTCTTGCTCTCCTTGAGGAGTGAGATGTATATCCGGACCACTTCTGGCTGAAACAGGAGCTCATAACCTGTACCAGGGAAGGGCAAGAAGACAGCATGCAAATCGACCAGACGCCTTCACACTCTGGGCTGACATGCGTACTCTGCTACGCCGCAGGGCTCAGCAGCCCCCTTACGTGCTCAATGGCACACTCAGGTGCAAGTCTACTCCTGCTTAGCAGTAAGGAGCCACTCAGGGATAAGTAAGGCTCATCGGCACTCTCTTCCCTCACAGGTTTCTCTGCCTCGCTGCACTGTGATGCTGAGCTCACTGACTGAGTTCAGGGTTAGGACTTCTCTCTTGCAAATCATTTCAATGGAACCCAGTCCTCCCTCCCATTATGAGTGAGTGGAAGAGACTATGACAGATCTAACATTTTAGTGTCATGTCCTCGGAGAGCTGGGAGCTCTCAACTTCAGATTGATCCACACAGTGAGCAGCCTACAGAGCTAGAGAGGCTTCTGGCACCCAGCACCACTGCTTGGCCCACAAGCAGTCTCCGCACGCTCCTGCTATAATTCTACAGTGCCCCAATGTGCTGGTCATCACCTCAAATCCGTGTGTTAGAGGACAGTAAGCAGGGGGCATAATGTCTGCTGTTAGGCCGTCAAACACCAACACAATATGAGAGAGATCAAGAGACAGAAAAGATGAAAACACCTTACCTCGAGCCGGACTGGTTCTTTTAGGGAAGTCTACTGTGTCATTTGCTGAGTCCTCCGTGGGCTTCTTCCCTACAGTGATAGGGGAGGGGAAGAGGGGGCAGAGATTTCACCTGGCACACCACTCTTTTAGATAGAATCTCTGGCCTACAAATCCATGGCAAGGCCAAAGCAGCCCTCCCCCCTCCCAACAGGGGCGAGGTGGAAACAAGGACAGAGGCAGGCAAGAGGCAGGGAACAAGGGCAACCACTCTCAGTGCTGTGGGCCGAGCTCTGGTGACAGGGAACACTGCCCGGAGGAACAGGCCATGGCAGGAGCAGAGAGGAGCTAGCTTGTCTCAGTGGCCCTCCAAAACGGAATTCCTACGTGCACCACAGGGGAGGCGAGGCGAGGCGAGGCGAGGCGAGGCAAGGGCAGGCTAGGGGCGCTGAGACCAAAACATGCAGATGGCACACCGACAAGTCCAAGCGCCCACTCACCTCTGGAGAACCACTCATCTGCCCGCGCGTCACCCCAAGTGGAAAGCAGAGGAGAGAAATGCAGGAGAGAGGTGTCAACAGGATCATGGGCAAATAAGCAGGAAAGCACAGAGGAACAGCACACGGAGATGCACAGGAGGAACGGGGAGAGGACCCCACATTCACTGAGCTGCTGTCCTCCCGCCCCCAAGTCACTGATGATGCTGGCCACTGCCAGTCGGGCACTGGGCACTGCTGCCACCGCAGCCACCACCGACACCACCACCACTACCACCAGCAGCGCAGCCATCACCACGACCACAACCACCACCACCATGACCACCACCACCATCAACAAATCACACAGCAGGGGAATCAGCCACTCAGAGCTGCAGCCTTGTCAGCAAGCCCTGCACCTGGAGCTGCACCCACGCTTCTCCTCACACCACAGATGGTCAGAGGAGGGCTGAAGGGCAACACTCACCTTTGCCCTTCTTGGCGCCAAAGCAGCTGGCTGCGTGAGGCCCAGTATTGTTGGCAACAGTGGGTGGTGCCTCCTGGTAGCGCTCTGCCTGCGGGATCTCCCGGTGAACTTGGTAGGATAAATTCCGCAGGAGGCAGACACAGTTCTCCACAAGCTTAGGGACACAAGACAAAGGCCCAGTGAAGACAGCATCCTTGGCCATCTCAAAACAAGGACAGGGGCCCGGCGGGATGGCTCAGTGGTCTAAAGTGCCTGCTTGGGAAAGCTTGGGCAGCTTCAGGGACTGTGGTTCGATCCCCGGCACCACATGCTGTGCCAGCCCTGCCCTCAGGGCGGGCTGAGCCAGCCATAAAAATGAGTGAATAAACAAACAAAGGTTCTGAAACAAGAAAAGAAAAGAAAAGAATTCTTAAAAAAAAAAAACAAGGACAATGGGATCCAGGTACTAAAACCAACCACACCAAAGTCCATCCTCATAGCACACAGCACAGCCATCCTCTCTCAGGTGGCCCTGGGCTTCTCAACACCCTTGTGTCTGCAGGACAACAGAGCCCTGATTATGGATTTAATGGCTTCTACCACTATCTGCGATGTGACCCAAAATTCAGCTCTTGTCATTCCTAAAGAAGCCCTGGAAGACTGGCGAGCAGCTATCATGGAATGGAAAGAACCACTCTCAGCACAAAGATGCTGGTCTAGGCGTTTCAGTACTGGAAATGGCTGCAGGCACCATCCAGATGTAGCGACTCACCTTGCTGTCTGAATCCTTCTGCCCAATCTCAGCCTGAACAATGAAAACCAGGGCATCGACTAGACCGTCACACTCCCGAAGCTTCCTGCGCGCTTCACTCCTCTCTGAGCTCACATTCCTGAGGGGAAACCAGGAGGCATTCACCACGGCCCCAGCCCGCAAGTCCTCCCTCACACCCACCTCATGCACAAGCCTGCTTGGTGCCTCTTCCACTCACAGCAGCAAGGGGCCACTATCTATCACGAGCGAGGCACTGCAGTCACAGGACTGACAGTGCTGCCTTCTCAACTTCTAGAACCCATGAGCCAGCAACAGGGCCTTAAGGCAGAACCATGCCTCCTATGCGAGTGCGAAATTGGGAAAGGCAGTGTCTGGCTAAAACGTGGTAACTGAGGACACAGCCCAGAACCTCCTCACACATGCAGGCTCTCACAGGGCGTACCAAATGAGAGAACAAACTTGGGGGACATCAAAGCGAGGAGGACCTATGGGGGACAGCAACAGACCCACAGGCAGGTCTGTGTGGTGCCCATGGAGGAGCAGCAGCGAAGGCTGGCAGGGTGGAGCTGCAGCGCCTTGTGCAAAAACAAGAGTAAGGGCGAACAGCGAGCTAAAGGACTGCAACTACTTTTTAAGAAGCTGTGTCCTTCTGTTACCTAAGGCAGCCAGCAGTGTTGGTGAGCACCGACTCCCACTCGATGTGGCGAGGCTTACAGTCCTCACTCGGCTCCTTCTCCCAGCCGGAGTGTGGGATGATCACTTCATCTGTCAAGGCGTGCAGGGCATGGTCCACGATCTCCATCTTGATGGAGTCATGGGATGAGAGGTTCCACAGGGTTCCTGGCAGAGACAACAGACAGATGGCCCTTGGAGAAGGTCAAAGAGAAGCCCCTATCCATTCCAGTGATAGCAAGTCTTCAGAGTTCTCAGTGATCACGATCCAAGCAGCGCACTGCAGCATGTATATCACAGGCCTGCCACCACTGCCCTGTTTCACAGCATCTCAGTTTTCCAGTGACCAAATGCCTTGTAATGACACTCAAGCTTTAGTTTGTGACTCATGATCAGAAATATATTTTACACTGTAACTCAGAACACACAAAGTGTGAAAGGAAATGTCACAACAATGCTCCAAGCAGTGCTCATGGATCTACCTACCAGTTTCTCCACCTCAGCACAACTGCCACTTGGGGCCACGGAATTTTTGTTGAGGGCTGGACATTAATGTCCCTGCCTTCATGCAGTAGATGCCAAAAACACTCTCTTCCCTCCAGGTGTGACAACCCCAGAATGTCTCCAGCATGACAAACATCCTCTAGTGAGGAAGACCTCCTCTGCTTCAGAACCCACTGTTATAGTTTATGTCCAGGTGTCCCCGCAAAGCCTCATGCAATCATGGGGCGGGGACTTCTAGAGTTTGAGACTTGCCTCATGATCCCTGGGATTATGTGTTTCAGTACTGATGGGACTATGGGTGTAGCCTAAGGCAGACAGGCTGAGACAGAGAGCCTGAATGTAATATAAAGACAGACAGTGAGACAGACTAGTGCTGTTGCTCTGCTGCCCTATTTGGTTGGCTGCCTGTCACCCTTTTGCTGTTGTTCTGCCGCCATGAACTGCTGGCCTCTGCATTGTGCCCCTCTGCCTTGGATCCAGCTGAGTATGGACTGAAAGCTCCAGTAACTGTGACCTACATAAACCTTTCCTGGGCCCGGGGGGGATGGCTCAGTGGTCTAAAGCGCCTGCTTGGGAAAGCTTGGGTGGCTTCAGGGACCGCGGTTCGATCCCCGGCACTACATGCTGCGCCAGCCCTGCCCACAGGGCAGGCTGAGCCGGCCATAAAAATGAGTGAATAAACAAAGGTTCTGAAACAAGAAAAAAATAAATAAAATTAAAAAAAATTATTTTAAAATAATAATAAATAAAATAAATAAACCTTTCCTTCCTTCACTTTGAGCGTCGGGTATTTGTCCCAGCAATGAGTACAAAGTAACTAAGACACCCATGATTTACACTATTGCTTTTTCTTTTTCTCAGAATGGCATTTGTGATCTGCAAAATTACACTTAATTCATACTAATAGGTCACAGCCTACAATCTAAAATCTATCATTCTGAATGAGAGAAGGACCACAAACACGAATGTATGTGTGGCCATCCAAACATCTGAAAAGAGATGAAAAGACTGGGCAAAGGCAACTGACCCGTGGCATCTGTGGGTGACACCCAACTGCTTCTGTGACCGCAACCGGTCTGCACTAACCACTGTGTTCGCTATAATGTGTTAGAGATCACTGTAAAATGGAGAACATGAGTCCCCAAGCAGCTTGGACCAAACGCTGCCAGAGAGAAAGCTCCATCCTGACCAGCTAGTCAGTGCTCTTTTTTTTTTTTTTTTCTTTGTCTTTTTGAGACAGAGTCTCGCTATGCAGTTGAGGCTGGCCTTGAACTGAGTTTTGTAGCCCAGGCTGGTCTCCAACTCGCACCAATCCTCCTGCCTCAGCCTCCCGAGTGCTGGGATTACAGGCGTGAGCCACCATGCCCGGCTACTCCGTGTTCTTGACGGATGCCAAGAATCTAAAATTTCAGGTGACAGATTCTAAAACCTATAGATCAGCAACTAATCCTTCACAATTTCGTTAATCCCCAGTACCAGGAAAAACAAACAATTCTTTAGGATCTGACCCAGCGGCCACCTGCTCAGCAGCTATGACCAACTTCTTGAGGGCACCGGGTCTGAGCTCCTACCCCTCCCGGGGCCTAGCACTCACCAGTAATGACTTCAGTAAGGTCCATGTCTCGAGCTTTACGCAGTAACCGCACAAGTGCAGGAACACCATCACAGTTTTTTATGGCAATCTTGTTATCTTGGTCCCGTCCAAAAGAGATGTTCTTAAGAGCACCACAGGCTCCAAGGTGCACCTCCTTCTTAGGGTGGTCCAACAAGCCCACCAGCACCGGGATGCCCTTGAGCTTCCGCACGTCAGTCTTCACCCTGTCGTTGCGGTAGCACAAGTGCTGCAGATACGCAGCCGCGTTGGACTTCACAGCATCCAGGCGGAAGCCTAGCATGGCGATCACCTCGGGCAACTCAGGCTGCCTCCAGTTTGGGGGTGGCAGGCCCCCCTTGCGCAGGCTGTCTAGGCTGGCCAGGCTCCCTCGCTCATGCTGGGCCAGGGGGGCCCAGTAGCACTGGTCTGGTGGCACCTCCTCACCAATCATATCCTCATAGCTCCTGCAAGGTTGGGACAGAGGGAAAGTGGCAGTTAGGTCCAGCTTCCCAGGCACCAGTCTGCATCCATAACTGCGGATAAACCAGCCTGGGCTCACAGACTGACACACTGGTCAATTCTGACGATCATAAAGGTACCTGCAGTTAGATTAGAACAGCGTTTCCCATGAAGGTGTTAGATTAGGAAGTAATATTTAGAAAATCTAGCTAAACACAAAAAAAAGATCTAAAGCCTCACTCCTTAGTATTTAAGTGATACTAGTCAGGCCACTGACTTCTCGGAATAGAGATTAAAATAAATCCTTCGGCAGTAGAGTTAACCAAAGCAACTGACTCAGTGTGACAGAAGTCAGCAAACAAAGCCTGAGATTGGTTCTTATAGCTCTTCAGCTAAACAGGAAATGAGGCATTTATATACAGGAAATAGCTAGGGAAATAAAACCCTTGAGCACATAAGCTCCTCCTTGCACTACTTTAGAAATTCTAAAAGAAAGGCTGCTACATGAAAACAGAAAAGCACTTCTTACATCATAGGAAGAACTGGCTTTGGTACTAATTGAACACTACTTCTCAGAGTTCACCCCAGTGGTATTGTGCCACTAAACAAACATGGGAGATAGGAGCTCTACCCTCCAATTCCTAAGTAGCTCCAACCCCACTGAAATGAAGGCTAGTGACCAACATCACATTTGGGATGCCCAGCCACTGGAACACAAAGCAACTGAAGGAAAAGGTCATTCTTCCTGTCTCACTACTAGCCACCACCACTAGAGGGTGAGTCTGTCACACGATTACTTATTCACAGCCACCAGGAAGGAAGAGACCCATATCAGTGAGCTCATCTCATTCAGAGACTCCCACCAGAGCAGAAATCTATTGTGTGGAACTCTCAGAACAAGCCTGTTGTTTGTTCCACAAAACCGCTCCCACTGCCATGGGGGCGCAAGGTTAGCGGAGCAGAGCCTCAGCCACAGAGTGCACAGGTACAGCCAAGCGCTCCAGTGATTCAGAGACAAAGCACTTCACCAAAACCAAGACTGTTTTAGAATTGCGTGGAAGCAAAATGAAGCTGTACAGAGCTGTTTTAATTTTTACTAGGGGAAAAATGGGGCATGTCTACATTATGCAGGAAAAGGAATTCAAAAGCTATACACCCAAATGCTAGCAACGGTTCTCTATGTGTGATCACTGTTCTTCTGGTTTCAAGTTCTACAATGAACATACCTTACTTTTCTTATTATTTTAAGCAGTTATAAAAGCAATTTCCAGGTCCAGTGTGATAGCTCAGTGGACTAAAGCACCTGCTTATGCAAACTTAGGCAAGCAAGAGACAGCAAGCAGTTTGATCCCTGGCACCTTATGCTGCACCAGCCCTGCTAAGCAGGCCAGAGTACAGGCGTAGTGGCACATGCCTGTAATCCTGTCACTGGGGAAGCTGAAAGCAGGATCACCACAAGTCTGAGCAGCATAGTAAAACCCTAAAACAACCAAATAAGTTTTTTTAAAAAATTTTTCCATAATCAATTTTAGTCACTCAGTGAAAACTGTTCTAGTTCCTTTTTTTTTTTTTTTTTTTTTTTTTTTTTTTTTTTTTTTTTTTTTTTTTTTTTTTTTTTTTTTTTTTTTTTTTTTTTTTTTGTCTTTTTGAGACAGGGTCTCAATGCGCAGTTCAAGTTGGCCTTGAGCTCACTTTGGTAGCCCAGATTGGTCTCAAACTCACATGGTCCTCCTGTCTCAGCCTCCCAAGTGCTGGGATTACAGGCGTGAGCCACCATGCCCGGCTTAGTTCCCTCTTGTATAAGCAAAGAGCCAAGATTTTTTTTTTAGACAAAAATAATGCTAGGCCCAGAAAAAAACAAGCAAATTGCCTGAGCAACACAGCAAGGGACCAGGGCATCCCCAAACCCAGGTTCCTACATACCTTGCCTGCACAAGGTATGACCTTGGCCTTCCTAGACCTGCACAGGAAGAGCAAGTTCTTGCCTGTCGGGCAGGTGTCCAAGCCCAGAGCTGCCCTGGAAGCTACCCAAGAATCAGGCCCCAAGCCTCCAAGGACAGCAGAGTGGCAGGCCACCACACCACCACCTGGTCCCAGTTCCCTCACTCAGTCCAATGAGGAAGTCAAGGAGAGCCAGTGCCAAGGCCTGGGCAGGCAGCCCCATCAGGGCTAGTGCCCCTGTCCTCCTGGACTGCTGACCAGGATACCCAAAGGTGTGTGACTAGGGCTCAGCCCCACCCAGCAGGGAGCACTACCCGGACAGAGAACATGCACCCAGGCGTTTGCTTCAAAGAACCAGCCACAGCGGCCTGGGGCCAGCCATAAATCCTCCCTATTCTTACTTTGCCTAGAGAATATGCTCTGATTTATTTGGAATAGGGTTTTTATAGCCCATGAGCTAAATCTGTTTTTGTAAGGCCCCTCAACTTAAAAATTAGTTTCCTACTTCAGGCAGTTTTAGGTGGGTGTGGAGGTACACACCTATAATCCCAGCTACCTCAGAGGCTGAGGCAGGAAAACTCAATTTAGAGGTCAGCCCAGTTTTACAAAAAAGCTGCCAACCAAATAGCTGAGATTATAGCAGCAGTTCTCAACCTGTGGGTCGGTTCTCAACCTGTGGATCGTGATCATTTGACCAGTGGGGGTCAAATGACCAAAACACAGGGGTCGCCTAAAGCCATTCCGAATCATAACTGTAGCAAAATTACAGTTTTGAAGTAGCCACCAAAATTATTTTGTGGTTTGGGGTCACCAAAACATGAGGAACTGTACTGTGGGGTCATGGCGTTAGAAAGGTTGAGAACCACTGGATTACAGGCATATACCACTACACTCTGTTATCCAAACAGCAAAGTGCCGGCAAGATAGCTCAGCAGTCTAAAGCACCTGCTTAGACAACTACAGGGACCTCAGTTCAATCCCTGGCACCACATTCTGCACCAGTCCTACCCCCAGGGCAGGCTGAGCTGGCCATAACAAAAATAAATGAAGTTAAAAAAAAAAAAAATAGGGGCCAACAAGATGGTTCAGTGGTCTACAGCGCCTGCCTAGGAAAGCTTAGGCAATCGCAGGGACCACAGTTCGATTCCCGGCACCATACACTGTGACAGCCCCCCAGGGCAGGCTGAGACAGCCATAATATAAATAAATAAATAGGGGCTGGGGAGATAGCTCCATGGCACAAGTGCCTCCCTGGCAAGTGCAAGGTCGTGAGTTCGAACCCTAGTCCTGCAAAAAAATAATAAAAAATGTAAAAACATAAATAAAAACAAAGAGCATGAGCAGGGTGTGGTGATGCGTGCCTATAACTCCAGCACTCAGGATGCTGAGGTAAGAGAATGACCTATGATACAAAAAGTTCAAGGTCAGCCTGAACTACACAGTGAAATCCTACCTCAAAAAAAAAAAAAAAAAAAAAAAAAAGCATGTGGCCCGCACAGCCTCAGGTTGCCAGTCCCACAGAAGAGTCCTTTCAGGACAACAAGCAAACCTCCCCTAGGGCAAACAGCACTCCATTTTCATACCCCTGAGACCACTCCAGGGCAAACTGGTCCACCAGTGCACAGCTGCCTGGTGACCTTGCCTGCAGCAAAGTCTACCAAGAATGCTACCCCTTTAGGACACAGCAGGCCTCCATGAGGTCATGTGGGTAAAACTGGGAGACAGGGCTCTCAACTGCACCCTGGCGGAGGAGACACCAGGAGAGTGTGCCATGGTTCCAGGGCACCCAAAGGGGCAAGGTCTATGCAGGATTATAGAACCATGGCAAGAAGCACCTTAGACAGCAAACCTGTCACATGTCCCTTCCTGCAGATCCCGAAGGACTCTCAGAGCAGAAAAACACACAGCCTATCACTGGGGGATGAAAGTCAGAAGGAGAGATCACCAGGGTCTCTACTACCACTGAGCTCCCAGGAGAGAAGCAAGAGCCAGCCAGCTGTCCAGGTAACATCCTTCTTGCTCACCTGAGGCGGCGGCGAGGGTCAGAGGGGGTCCCGGTGCGGCGGGCAGTGCCATAGTCCGACATCATGCTGTAGTCCAGGTCATCGTAGCCCATGCTGCGCTGGTCATCCTCCAGCCCATAGGGCTCGGGGTGGAAGCGGTGCAAGTCCACACTGCTCCCCCCAACCCGCACCTGGGGCTGCGGCCCATAGACATCCTGCCTACTGGGTGCCCGGTAGCCCTCCATGCTGGGCCGGTAGCGTTCCTCGATGCGCGTCACCCGGGACAGACTGCCATAGCTGTCAGGGCCACCTGGGTAGCCATCTTCATAGTGGCGGCTGTACCCATCAGGAGGGTAGTGGAAGTTCCGGGGAAGGGTGGCAGTGCCTGCCTGCCCCACAAAGGGACCTGGTCCCCCGTTGCCATTCTTGCGAAAGTCTCGGCCCAAAGTCTGGATATAGTTGTTAGAAACTGATGAGGCATCCACAGGCAGTCCGTCTGGTCCCACAGGAACCGGCTGAACTGTCCTCGTCGTCACAGTCTTGACTACCTTCTTCACCTTCATTAGGGAAAAAGAGGACCAGTTAACAGACCACCACAGGAAGTCTGTGAGGGCAGCTCAATTTCAGACCATGCTGGGCCTCAGCTCCTCTCTCAGACTGCCCAGTGACAATCTTCCAGACACCTAAGTCCCTCAGCAAGGACACTACCTCTCTGTGAAGGAGCTACAGACTCTGAGTCCGCTCTCTTCCCCACCTGGCTGTCACTGCCCTCAGGCCCCCAGCCCACAGGAGCACGCTGGCTGCCACTTTGCCACAGCCCTGGCTCACCGTGGTCTCTGTACGGCGTGTGGTGCCGTCATCCGAGGTCTCCACAGAGACCACTGACATGGCTCCCTCGGGGTCCTCTTCTGTGTAGGTCTCCACGATCTGCCCTGGCTCCTGCATCCTGGGGACAGTGCTGTACAGAAGGTGACTGTGATCCTAGCAGAAGAGATGGAAAGCAGGACACCGCCAATGAGCCCCACGGACAAGCAAGCCCTCCCACTCAAAGCACAGAGAGCCTGGTGTCCGGCTTTCACACACCGCCTGCAGGACTCAGCGCCTATGCTTTCTTTAGAGCAGCACAGGGCCTTCCCACTGAGCTATTTTCCCGCCTCATTGTATTTTTTGAGACAGGGTCTCGCTAACTTGATAAACTGCCTAGGCTGTGTCTGCACTTGTGATCCTCCTGCCTGAGGCTCCACACCCAGCATAGACTCAGGGTTTTTAGAGGAGGTGGCTAACGGGGCTTGTACAAACAGAGAGCAAATGAAATTTCCAAATTCCAGTCACTTAACAAACATGGACTGTTAACTACAGCCATGTCAACATCCAAGCCCCAGTGACAGCAGATCTAACTTCCCAATTCTTGGCATCTAAATGAATATGAGCTGTGTTAACCACTTATATCCACCTCTCAGTGACCCTTCACAAGAGCTGCCTACCCAACATGGAAATTTTAAGATAAGCCAAAAATCCTCACAGAGCCTTCTTTTGACTGGCTCTGCCTGAGTGACTCCTCCCTCACTGCTGAAGGCTCAGGACCAGTCAGCTTTTAGGTCTCTCTTGCACAGCAGACCCCGCCCACCCCAAGGACAGCAGCCAGCACAGGTAGGAAGCAGCAGCTGACACCCACAATCCTTAACACTCGTCTCAGAACCAAAGTACATGGACACCACAAAGCTCCAGCCTTTCACCTTCTACAGGAGTTCACAATGCGCCAGGCACTGCACGTGAGGCCAGCGTGCTGGTGGGCCAGGCTGGGTGGCAAGGAGATGCGAACAAAGCAAACTAGGCCTTGAGCTACAATTCCCTGGGGTCCACTGAGCTTCAGATCTGACCGTTTCTGCCTCTCACGGTCAGCATCACCCACAAACCAGCTGTTCTGAAGCACCGCCCCCAGAAGACATGCATCCTCGGGGCTCCTCGGCACTAGCAAACACTACTGTCTTCCCCAACAGGACCAGGGCTCAAGGAGACATCTGTGGCCCAAAGTCCTGGTGTGATTGCTCATAGAAACGCAGTGCCCCTTAGGCTTAGCATCTCCTCACAAGGGGAACCAAGCCTCCAGCTCCAGCAGCCTGGGTCCCTGGAACCTACAGGTGCAAGTGCCGTGTGGGCCATAGGAGGGTCTGGCCAGTTCTGTTTAAGGATGGGCTCCTTCTCCCTGGAGCAGGGCCTGGCACATGACAGGCATTCTAAAACTATCTACTAAGTGGGTGTAGTGGTCCATGTCTGTGATACCAGCACACAGGAGGCTATGGCAGAAGGCAGAAGGATCTCAAGTTCAAACCTAGCCTGAGCTATACAGCGAGCCTCTGTATCAAACACACACACACACACACACACACACACTATTTGCTGAATAGCAGAGCCCACAGGTAATCTCTTTGGAAAACCCTCACGATGTAAGGAAAGTTAGGAAAGCTAATGCAGGGGGTTTCCAAGAGCCTTCTTTATTGTTCCCAAGTCTTCATGCTCCACTCCCAGTGGAAATACCCATTACAGGCACCTTTTTAAAGAGCGAAGCAACAGATTAAGACTCTCTTTCAGGTACACAAATGGTGGTCAAGGGAAATCTCAACATTCTCCTCCCTGATGAGTACAGCATGCTCGCAGGGTCACCCTGAAGCTACACAGGCAGGAGCTGGGTGATACTGTGCCACACAGGAAGGCTCCCTGCTCTTCGTGCAGTCCCACAGGGTGAGGCCCAGCCCCTGGGCAGTCTTCTTCCACCCTATCCCCTTTAGGCGGGGAAGGCTAGGGAGGAAGTTCAACTTTCAGGAAGAAGGAAGGGTGTGGCTTCACTGCTAAAGAAAAGTTAAAAATAAAGAGTGCCAGAGAGAAACCACGTACTAAACCCTGGAATTCCCCACCAACTCCACGCCTGAGCAACCCTGCTCTCCCTTTGTATATAGGCACAAATTATCCCTGGCCCTCTGTCTAGTGTCCATATAATGCCTGGGAGACTGCAAACACAGCCCTTCAATCTGCAATATCCCAAATGGAATTTTGTCCTCTGTCCTCAGTAATTACAAAACTCTGCAACATGAGGGACCTTTTTAAAACTTACACAAGTAGCCTGGCAAGTGCAAGGTCCTGGGTTCAATCCCTGGTGCCACCAAAAAATAAAAATAAAATAAGATAAAACATTAGTAATCAGAGCTACTAGAAGCTGAGGCAGGAGAACTATAAATTCAAAGCTAACCTGAGCAACTTAGCCAGATCCTGCCTCAAAATTTACAAACTTTTTTTTTTGTCTTTTTTGAGACAGGGTCTCGCTATGCAGTTCAGGCTGGCCTTGAGCTCACTTCTGTAGCCCAGGCTGGTCTCGAACTCGCATCATCATCCTCCTGCCTAACGCCTCCCAAGTGCTCCCATCACGCCTGGCTAAAATTTACAAGCATTTTTTTTTTTTAAATTTGCAGCCCGGCAGGATGGCTCAGTGGCCTAAAGCGCCTGCTTAGGAAAGCTTGGGCAGCTGCAGGGACCACGGTTCGATCCCCAGTACATGCTGCACCAGCTCTGCCCTGAGGGTGGGCTGAGCCAGCCACAAAAATAAAAAAACAAACAAAAGTTCTGAAACAAGAAAAAAAATAAAAAAGTTTGCAGCCCAGCATGGTGGCTCACGCCTGTAACCCCAGCACTCGGGAGGCTGAGGCAGAAGGATTGGTGTGAGTTCGAGACCAGCCTGGGCTACAAAAGTGAGCTCAAGGCCAGCCTGAACTGCATAGTGAGACCCTGTCTCAAAAAGACAAAAATAAATAAATAAATAATACAAATTGCAAACGTTTTCCCAGGCATGGTGGTGCACACCTGTGGTTCCAGAACTCAGGAGGCTAAGGCAGGAAGACGACCACAAGTTCATGTTAGCCTGAACTGCACAGAGCTCAAGACCAGCCAGGGCAACAGTGAGGCCATTTCTCAAAATTTTAAGAGCAAAACAAGCCGGGCGTGGTGGCGCACGCCTGTAATCCCAGCACTCGGGAGGCTGAGGCATGAGGATCGTTGCGAGTTCGAGACCAGCCTGGGCTACAAAAGTGAGCACAAGGCCAGCCTCAACTGCATAGCGAGACCCTGTCTCAAAAAGACAAAATAAATAAATAAATAAATACATAAAAGCAAAACAAAAATAAAAAGGTCTGGAGACAGGCATTAGAGGAATTACAGGATGCACACCTGTAATTCTAGCATTCGGAGATTGAAGCAGGTCTGCCATGAATGAAAGGCCAACCTTTGCTACACAGGGAGATCCTGTCTCAAAAAAATTAAAAAAAAAAAAAAAAACCCTGGTTCAATCTCTAGTAACATAAAAACAAACAAAAAATATAAGCAGTGTTCTGCCTTAGACCCAGAGAGCATGCTGAAAATACTGTCTATCAAATACCTAACATATACACACAAAACTCCAGACAGATTACATCACAGCGCGGTCAGAGAGATAAACCAAAGGAAACAAAAGCTACTTCTCTTTCCTAACAGCAGCTTCTCCCAAGTCACTGCAGGGCGGCCTTCAGAGACCACAAGCTGCTGTGGTCACAGGGCTGAGCAGCAGAGGGTCGCAGCTCTGCAGCTCTAGCTGGGGTAAAGGATGACCCTTCCTCCAGCACAGAGTGGGCATGAGGAGACACGAGGACAAAGTGGAGTGAGGGTGCATCACACCCCCAAGAACACACTGTCCCCTGGGATGTGCTGGTGCTCCATGCCTCCGCCCACCCCATCACTGAGCAGCCATACACTGCATAATTTCTGACAGCAAGGAGCAGAAACAGGCAACCTGAGTACAGCCCCACACTAAACTATCAGCACAGTCAGGACTGTATCCCATCCAGCTAAACAGGCCAGGTGGATGCTGAGAAATCCACCCACTGGGCACCACAGCAGGGCCTCTCCATCGCCACGGTGGCCACCTAGGTGACCTAGAGGGGTGACCCAGCAAGGTCGCAGCCACCCACGGTCTGCCAGAGGGGTTACCTGATGACGGCGGGTGAGGGTGCCGTTGGCCAGGAGAGGGCTGGCATCCTGGGGCGAGACCCGGACGCGCTCCAGCTGCGCCGAGACATGGCGCCGCTCCTCCTCCAGCGCCCGGGTCAGCTTCTCAAATTGGGCCTCCTGCTCCTTCACAGAGGCCAAGATGCTGGCAGTCGACTCCACCTCTGAGTCGTCCATGAAGGTACAGGGCGGAGCCGCCACAGGGCAAGGAAAGAGGAAGGTGGCTCAGAGGAAGGGGAGCAGAGAGAAGGTCCCCTCACTTCACACTATGGGGGAAGGACAGGGGGAGGAGAGAAAAGAGCACAGGTCAGAGAAGACAGGTGCATCACCAACCCCAGAGCCAAAGCCGCCCATAAGCAGTTCCTGCAGTGCGGAAGGCAAGCCACCACCAGCCAGAGTCCACCACCAGCAAACAGAAACAGCCGGCCCGCCACCTTGTCGACAGCCCACCAGGGACGTGGTGTGCAGGACGTGTGGGACTGGACCCCAGGCCCATGGTACTGCAGAAAGGGAGACGAGGACACACTAGTCATCATGAAGGACTCACACTCCTCTTCCCTACAGAACGTGCCGGTATCTATCTCAGGCAAACCTTAGCTCTGAGGTCCAGACAACTCACGGTGCTCGGCAACAGGCCACCCTAGAGTCACTGTGGCACAGACGCCTCACTTCTCCCATCTGGACAATGAGATGGTCGCAACAGTGGCAGACTATACTAAGTTGACAGGTCAAGTAAGAAACGGAAATACTGAGCCAGGTGTGGTGACACACGCCTAGAATTCTGGGACTCTGGGAAGCTGAGGCAGGAGAATTGCTAGTTTGAGTTCACAGTCCAGGCAATTTAGCAATTTAAGGAGACCTGTCTCAAAAAAATTAATTAATTAATTACAGAAAGGGGGCTGAGATATAGCTCAGTGCAAACACCTCAGGATGAATCCCTAGTAAGTAATAAATGAATGAGTGAATAGAGACTAGCTAGGTGTGGTGGCACAGGAGGATATCATGCTCAAGTTTGAGCTCCACTTACTTAGTGTAAATCTGTCTCAAAATAAAAACTGAAGAGCTGGGGGTGTGGCTCAGAGCACCTTTGGTTTCATTCCCAGTACAGAAGTATTTTAAAACTTCCTACCATCAAAAGTAGAAGACAAAAAATAATAATAATAAAAAATAAAAATAAAAATAAATAAAACTGGGAGCTGGGGAGATAGCTCCGAGGCACAAGTGCCTGCTGGGCAAGTGCAAGGTCCTGAGTTTGAACCCCGGTCCCACAAAAAAAAAAAAAAAAAAGAAAAAGAAAACTACTGGGCTAGGGAGATACCTCCGAGGCACAAGTGTCTGCTGGGCAAGTGCAAGGTCGTGAGTTTGAACCCTGGTCCCACCAAAATAAATAAATAAATAAATAAATAAATAAATAATAAAATAAAACTAAAAAAAAAAAAGTAGAAGACAAATGTAGGTCTCCTTGTGTAACGCATTTGTGAAAAAGGTCGCTCTGCCTTCCAAAGCTATCTACTACAATACGGAGGGCAAATATGTGCCTTTAGCGACACAACAGAAATAGACACACTGTCGCTGTGCACCTGCCCTCTTTCGGGAACAGGAAGAAGAGCACTGGGCTCAGGCCCCACAGAGTGCCTTCAGGAGGCTTGCAGCTCACCTCCGAAGCTCTGACAGGGGACTTCCTACAGTCAGAACACAGTCCTCTCACCTCTCTACCTGTGTAGACTCAGTAAACACCCATGTACCTAGAGTGTGCATGTATGTACCTCTAGAGTAAGTGGTGTCACTGCGCACCACGGGAAGGGACCTTGCATTGCAGTTGCACCAGTCACACACTGCTGGACCCTGTGCCTCCTCCCTCAGAAGCTACAGGAGGTGCTATGGCCAGGGCAAAACATGCCTGGTGAAAGCAGGCGAGGGACAATCTTCTCCCCTCCTCCCCACCCTCTCACCAACCCCTGCAGAAAAATGCACTTATAAGATTTTCATTCTTAATAGATTTCCATACACACCTGTTAATAGAAGGGTCGTAATGGATTGGCTTAACACAGAGCACAGCCCACTCTAGACTGAGAAAAATCATGGAAGAAGCATCCCAGCACCACAGCGAGGAGGCAGAGGAGAGCTGCAGAGAAGAGAATGAGAAGAAAACGAAATAAACCCAGTGCCTGAGCCCAAGAAAGTGAAGCGGGTGTCAGGAATGAAAGGAGCAAATGAGAACAGGCGTGCCTGTGACCAGGGCCCCTCACTGGGCTGCACTGGACACCTGGGCCACAGGCGTAGTTCTTACTAGAGCGTGGGTCCTAAGGCCACGGCGCTGCCGAATAGAACCAGGCTTACAGGGCAAGGTGACAGAAGCGCCCAGCTCCGCTGCCCACACAGGGAATCAGGCTGGAAAGCACTTCCCCTCCTTCCCACCTCCAAGGCCCAGTCCCGGCTTGCCCGCAGACACTGGGAAACAGACGCAGCTGGCGTGCGGGGACAAGTGAGGACTGGCTCAGGCTGGGCCTCTTGCTCAGGTTTTGTTCCCACGCTCCCACGCTCTGCAGGGCCCCAGCAAGCACAGAGGCCTGGATCTGTCTACCCTCAAGACTGCATCGCTCAGCAGCAGCAGCAAGTGTCCATGGGAGCTGGCAAGCAGGACCCTGGGGACTCCGCAGGAGCCGGCCCCTTACCCTGGCTCTTCCCTACTCCCCTGCCCAGCACTGGGCCCCAACAACCATTGGCCAAATCCTGTTCCAACAGGACACTCTGACCAAGGTCTTTCTTCACAAGCTCCCTGTTTTTCTAAAGCATTCCCCCTCCATCACTACTTCCTCCTGTTAGGCTCTTGCCCTTATCTGCAGCGCACCACGACCTATGAACTCCCACACCAAGAAGTCGGTCAGAGGCTGTGCCTGTGTGTGTGTGTGTGTGAGCGCTCGCGCGCTCGCAGCATGGAACAGACTGCACCACCCACAGCTCTACCCTGTGATCTTCCTTGCTGATCAAAGCACAGACTGCCATAGCCAGGGACACAGGGGACAGCACTCCTAGCTACACCCTGCCCTAAGTGACCACTGCTGGCCCCACAGCTTTAACTCAACAGAAGGACTGGGCAGGCAGGAAGGAAACACCCAAGCTCTGCTCTGGGTCAGGAGCTGTGTCTCCCTCACAGGCGGCCTGGCCCTCACTGGAGCAGACTGCCAGGAAGGGTTGGCAGCAGGGAGGGTGTCAGGAGAGCACCAGGCCATGGCCAAGAGCTTCACTGGGAGCTGCAGAACCCCTGAGGGGGTGGGGAGGGGCTGTATCACAGCCCCATCTCACAGGGACTACAAGAACACAGGGGAAGACAACATGAGTTACACAAAAGTGAGGTTATCAGTTGTTCCAAGGGTTGGTTTCTAGCTTCCAATTATATTGCTTCATGGTGATGCCTCAGCCTCAAACTATTTGGTGAAGTAGTAGTTGAAATTACCTGGATGGAGAATCTCAGCGGGTTCTCAGGGAGCGGCTGGCGGCAGGCCGGCCCCCCCTGGCCCGCACTGTTAAGCCAGCAGGTCCCACCTGTACCTGTGCTTCTGGGGCAGAGGGTATTGCTCTAGCAGCCGCAGGCACCAGACCACCATGAATCTGGGCTTTGCCAGTACAGACCCAGAACAAAGGGGTTGGGAAGGGGTCACAAATGCTGTGGGCATCCTCGCCACAAGACTTACAAGGAGAACCACCCATGGGTGAAGAAACTACCCCAGGTGCTGCACTAATGGTCTTTTTTATTTTTTTGTCAGTACTGAGGATTTAGCCCACACCTTCCCACTAAGCTACATTCCCTCCCCATTTTTTTTTTGGTCTTTTTGAGACAGGGTCTCACTATGCAGTTCAGGCTGGCCTTGAGCTCACTTTTGTAGCCCAGGCTGGTCTCGAACTCACACTGATCCTCCTGTCTCAGCCTCCCGAGTGCTGGGACTACAGGCGTGCGCCACCACGCCTGGCTTCCCTCCCCCTTTTTTAATGTATTTGGTACAAGGTCTCACTACACAGCTGATTCACAGTGATCTCCTGTTTTCAGCCTCCCCAGCACTTGGATTATAAGCATGTGTCACCATACCCTGTCTTGCTTGGTGGCTGGATGGGGCTGGCATGGCCTGTTGTGCTGGGGATTGAACCTCAGTCTCTGCACTTGCCTAAGCAGGCGCTTAGTTCACTCAGTGATTTCGCTGGCCCTAATGCATCTTAATTCTTCATATCTCCTTTCCTCTCCCTCTCCCATTTATATTTTGAGATGGGGTCTTGCTAAGTTGTTAAACCGTCCAGGTTGGGCTCAAATTTGTCATCCTCTTGCTTCAGCTTCCCAGTGCTAGGATTACAGATTTACATCACTAGGCCCCACTACAAACTACACATTCACACCTAGGTCTATGCCATGCCAAATCCTCAGACTATCCAGTCCAAACACAAGGGCAGGCAGATCTAACAGGCTAGGCCCTGGGCCCAACAACCTCAGGAGCTTTCTTCACCATGATAGGAAAGGAAAAGATGCCTACCACATTTCTTCAGGCTACAGAATTATCCATTCCTGCCATACACAAGAGGGAGAAGAGGAAAGGTGAGGGAAAAGGAAACTGGAGAAGAGAATGAAGCCCCAGGCCAGCTGCAGCACACAGCGTGAAGGCTCTGAGGTGGAAGCTTCCTCTCCTAGGTCACAGGTCATAGACAGCCAGCAACCATGGCTGCCTTGGGCAGGCAGGGCAGGAAAGCCTTGTAAATCCTGCCCAGCTCTTTCCAGGCCTGTTGCTTAGGGTTCCCAAATAGACTTTATTCCTTCTTACTAGAAAAGGGCCACCAAGTAACTCCTGAGGTGAGGAAAGAGGCACAGAAAGTGAGCCTTGTCTTCCTCCGAGAGCCAGCTCCTCTGGGCATGGCTTCGTCTCCTCTTAGCAAGCCGGTGGTGCTGTCACAAGATCCCACCCACCACTAGCCCTCCTGGCTGCTACTGCTTCCAAAGCACAGTCCCTCAGTCAGTCAGTGCCCAGGGACTGCTATCTCTTGTCCGAACCTCAAACCAAAGCAAGTTACACTGAATCAAGTGCCTGCAAGAACCAACGGTGATATAAAATGCCAACCAAACAACACAGGAAAAAACAAAATGAGTGATAACCTGCCAGGCAGAAAGGCCTGCATTCTTGATTGCTACACTCAGAGGGCTAAGGCAGGAAAACTGCCACCTCAAGGCCAGGCTGGGCTGCTTATACATAGCAAGATCCTATCTCAACCCCCCAACCAAAGAAAGTTAATGTCCCTAGTATGATACGCTGCACCATAAACTGGTGGAAATTTCATTTGGAATTATGCTTCTAAAAGGCTAAGAATATAGGCTTTCAAGCATACACAGTGTGTAACCCATGCTTTTTGGGAGGCTGAAGCAGGAGGATTAAAAGTCTGAGGCACTGGCACGTAGCAAGATACCAACTTTAAAAAGCCAGACATGGTGGTGCACACCTGTGATCCTAGCACTCAGGAGTCTGAGGCAGCAGGATCGTGGTGAGTTTGAGGCTATCCCAAGCTATACAGTGAGTTCAAAGCCAGAACAGAATATACAGACTTGCTGGAAGACGTAAAATATAGCACAAGTAACACTGTACAACTGTAGGACACAGCATTCAAGCCAGAAAGGATGTGTCCCAAAAGTCAAGTCACAAACCCACAGGTAGAAACTTGCCTTTGTTTCTAAATCAAAAGAATGAACACACACACACACACACACACACACACACACACACACACACACACACACACATGCGTGCACACAAGCGCGCGCGTGCGGTCTTAACTCCCTGCCTCAGCCTCCTCCCCAGCTCTGGGATTACAGTTCTGGGTGTGCACTTCCACACCTGGCTCCAAAGGCATATATTTTGTCAACAGTCCTTTGTGGCTCCTGGCAGAAAAAGTGCTTGCACCAGAGTCCCCACAACCCAGTCTGCCGTTCTGCTGCTCCTCTGAAGCACAGGTTCACTGCCTGACCAGTAGCCTCACTGCCCTGGGAGGTACTTCCTGCCCACCCGGCCTGGGCCTGGCCTGGGCCTGGCCTGCAGCTAGAGCTGATCTGCACTGACAGAGCCCAGCCACTCCTGGCAGCCACTCGGGAGGCTGAGGCAGAAGGATCACCTAAACGAATTATTCAGGACCAGCCTCAGAAACAAGCCCTAACTGGGCGTGGCGGCGCACACCTGTAATCCCAGCACTCGGGAGGCTGAGACAGGAGGATCAGTGCGAGTTCGAGACCAGCCTGGGCTACAAAAGTGAGCTCAAGGCCAGCCTGAACTGCATAGCGAGACCCTGTCTCAAAAAGACAAAAAAGGGCCCAGCAGGATGGATCAGTGGTCTAAAGCGCCTGCAGGCGGCTGCAGGGACCGCTCCCGTTAGATCCCTGGCATTAGATCCCCTGCACCACATGCTGCTGCCAGCCCTGCCCTCAGGGCAGGCTGAGCCAGTCATAAAAATAAATAAAAACAAAACAAACAAAAGTTCTGAAATAAGAAAATAAATAAATAAATAAATAAATAATTTTTTAAAAAAGAAACAAGCCCTGCCGGGCGTGGTGACTCACGCCTGTAATCCCAGCACTCAGGAGGCTGAGGCAGGAGGCTGAGGCAGGAGGATTGGTGCGAGTTGGAGACCAGCCTGGGCTACAAAATTGAGCTCAAGGCCAGCCACAACTGCATAGCGAGACCCTGTCTCAAAAAGACAAAAAAAAAAAAAAAAAAAAGAAACAAGCCCTGACCCAGAAAGCACCCCAGGATTACCCTGCTCACCTTCCCGCCCAACTCCACCTCAGAGCCAGGCCTTCCAGGGTCCCCTCCGTGGTACAGCTTCCTCCCTACCTGGAACTCTTCCTGTGCCCACCTTAACCCCTCCACCCTGAGCCTCCCGGTGAACTGAGGAAGTCTCTGAGCAAACCACCTTCCACCAATCTGGCGTTGTGAACAAAACTGCTGTCTTCACACACCCATGGTCCTAGTGACTGGCACTGGCAAGGCAGAAGTGGGAAGATCTGAGAGGGTCAGTGGAGATCAGGAATTTGATCCCGGCCTGAGCAAAGTTAGGAAGACTCCAGCTTTTCAAAAGGCAAAAACAGGCCCGACAGGATGGCTCAGTGGTCTAAAGTGCCTGCTTAGGAAAGCTTAGGCAGCTGCAGGGACCGCAGTTCGATCCCCGGCACCACATGCTGCGCCAGCCCTGCCCTCGGGGCGGGCTGAGCTGCCCATAAAAATAAACAAACAAAAGTTCTGAAATAAGACAACACCAAGAAAAAAAAAAAAAGGCAAAAACAAGAAAAACTATCTGTCAAGTGGAGGTGGCAACACACGCCCATGATCCCAGCATTTGGGAGGCTGAGGCAGGAGGGTCACCAGGAATGAGGCTGGCCTGGGCTACACAGTGAGTTCAAGGTCAGCCTGAGCAACATATCAAGACCCTGTCTAATACCTGGTAAAAAAAAAAAGTGCATACCTATAATCCCACCTGCTTAGGAGCTGAGGTAGGACCACAAATCCGGTTTCCGGGAGGCAGGCTTGTAGCTCAGTGACAGCACACCTGCCCACTATGCTTGCGTCCTGGGTCCCATCTCAAGCACTGGGGCTCTGCAGTACACATCTGTGGTCCTGGCCATCAGGAGGCTGAGGCAAAAGGATCACTTCAGCTCAGGGATGGCAGACAAGCCCGGGCAACAGAGACTCAACTTAAAGAAAGCATACCCATAACATACCAGACCACCCATTTTCTTGCTCCTGTGCCCCGGCAGTAGTGAAGGCCCCCAAAACTCCCGCAAACTAAAACAGCTGAATACAGGTCTCACTCTGCAAGGGGAGGTGAGTAAGGCTCCCAGCCAGTGAGGGGCCCAGGCTGAAAGAGACAAAACCTGCTACTCCAGGGCACGGTGTGACACCCAGGACTGGTCTGACGGGTCCCGCAGTCCCCAGGTGGCCGCCTCCCAGCCTCTCCTGACCACGTGCTTCTCTGGGCCCTGCACCATGATGGTAGCATTCAATTCCCTCCCCATCTCGCGGGTCTGAGACACACAGTCACTCACCTGGGTCCCAGGGAAGCGCAGCCAAAGGCACCCGGCCTGACCTTATAAGGAAAAGCCGGACTTCAGGGAGAGGCAATCAGGAAACAAAGATAGGAGGGAGGGGCAAAGGAGGGAGGCCTCTGAGCAGGGGGAAGGGGAGAGGCCAGAGCCTTTCTCCTCCCACAAGGGCAGACAGGGAGAGGGAGGACAGGTACTGAGCTGGAGGAAGGGGGAAAGTGCCAGCGGAAGTGGGAAGGTGTGTCATGGTCAAGTCTCTGGTCATAAAAAAAAAAAAAAAATCCCAGTAACTGGGACCTCTCATATCCCCTACTTGGCTAGAAAGGAAATGTTCATGGAAAGCTCAGCCTTAAGGTTTGCTAAGGGTCACCTAACTGACCTAACATTCTTGTTTTTAAAGGGGCAGCTTCGCATCAAACTCCTTACCTCCTACCTGTGGCATCTCATCTCTGCCAGCCTTCTTTACTGAGTCAACAAGACGTTGCCCTTTCCCTTCCAGCAGGGTTGGAACAACTGCCTGTGTGGACAAGGACCCGGACAATCAGCACAGGTGTGGCATTCTTCCAGAGGATGAGGCAGGAGGAATGCAAGTTTGAGCCCAGCCTACTTAACTCAGCAGCTTAGTGATAGCCTGAATTGTACAAGGTGGGGCACAGAGTACAGACCGGTCATCCTGACAGGGGAGGCTGAGGCAGGAGGAAGGAAGCATGAGCCCAGCCTGGCTAATTCAGAGACTATGCCTCAGGACAAGAAACTGCAAGAAGGCTGACTCTGTGGCCTACTGCAAAGGCCCTAAGTTCAACCCACAGTATTGCAAAAATTATTTGTTTTTTGTTTTTTGTTTTTTAATTCAGTTAAGGGAAATATCTATTTTTCTGAGACCAGGTTTAGTTATAGAGTTTAGACGAGCCTTGGACTCACTTTGTAATCCAGGACCGGCTGGAATTCACAGCAATCCTCAGGCTTTCCACACCCCACCCGGCTGTTGGGGAAAGTAGTAAAGTCTAAGTAAAGAGAAAATGCTGGATGCTGGGGTTTTTTGGTTTTTTTTTTTTAATTACTGGAGACTGATCTGTTACCACACCCCACAGGAAATAACAGTATTTCTCTCTAGTGAAAGAAAAAAGTTCACTCTAATTTTAAGTTATTATTGATCTCCTCCTAGAAGTTATTGCACATCATTCTCCAACACCCTCAGAGCCCCCTCACCAGTAGTTCCTGGCTGGTCTCTCCCACTGATGCTCAGCTGGTGCTCCTGCCTCAGCCTCCACAGGAAGGATGACAGGCAGGCACCACCACTCCTAGCTAATGCCCCTATTTATGGATGAATAAACTACACATCAGAAGTAATCAGTATCTTGCCCAAAGCCATGGGCAAGTAAGTGGTAGAAACAGACATATTTGATTTATTTTTTGATATCTTGAGACTGATCTCATTGGGGTTTTTTTGTTTGTTTGTTTTGGTCTTTTTGAGACAGGGTCTCCTTATGTAGTTCAGGCTGGCCTTGAGCTCACTTTTGTAGCCCAGGCTGGTCTCGAATCCACACTGATCCTCCTGCCTCAGCCTCCCAAGAGCTGGGATCACAGGCGTGCGCCACCACGCCCAGCTGAGACTGATCTCACTGTAATTTAGGCCAGTCTTGAACTGGATATGGAGCCCAGGCTGCCTTCACTCCTGGTCTTCCTGCCGCAGGAAGTCTCCCAGGTGCTGGGTTCCCAGACCTTGTACTCCACTCCATCCCTGGATCTTCTCCTTGATACAGCAGGAGTGTGAATTTCTATGTTTCCAGTGATTGAAGTTATTCTAAGTCAAATAAAGAAACAAGCAAAAAGCCGGGTGTGGTGGCGCACGCCTGTAATCCCTGCACTCAGGATGCTGAGGCAGGAGGATCGATGTGAGTTCAAGACCAGCCTGGGCTACAAAAGTGAGCTCAAGACCAGCCTCAACTGCATAGCGAGACCCTGTCTCAAAAAGACAAAAAAAAAGAAAAGAAACAAGCAAAAGAAAGCTCTTTGTGTGTCTATGGAGAAGAAGGGCAACAAGATAAAATGGAGTGGAAGCAGCTGAATCTTTGGGTCTTACCTTCACTTAATTTATCTATGGGTTTCTTCTGTCTTGGACAGGGTCAGGTCAGCCCTGAACTCACCATGTGTCCCAGGCTAGCCTCAAACTAACAATGATCCTCTTGCTCAGCTCCCTAGCATACAGACTGTGGGCATGAGCACCACATGAGGCTCCCTCCATTGCTTCACCTTAGGGAAGACAAGCTGCCATTCCACTTAAGACTGATTGCTCCTTTTGTAAAGAACAGATCTGGAAAAGATTGTGGGGACAAATTAGGCCCTGCTTTGTACCCATCAGCCACCTTTCCACTGGCAACCCAGCTCCAGAGATCTGGCCACATATGGCATTCTCAAATCACCTCCATCTCAAGGAAGAAAATATAATCACAAACTTTCTATTCTCATTCTTAATGTCACATCTCCCTAAACCAGCGGTTCTCAACCTGTGGGTCGCAACCCCAGCGGAGGGTCGAACGACCAAAACACAGGGGTCACCTAAAGCCATTCTGAATCATAACTGTAGCAAAATTACAGTTTTGAAGTAGCCACCAAAATTGTTTTTTGGTTTGGGGTCACCGCAACATGAAGAATTGCATTGCGGGGCCACGGCATTAGAAAGGTTGAGAACCACTGCGCTAAACCAAGAGCAAAGGCCAAGCTGGTGTGGGAAAGAGAAGGAAGCAGGCCACCGGAGTCACACAGAGTAGAGGGATTGTTCTGCAATCTCCCGGTATGTCAGCAATCTGCCTCCAGGGCAGCTGCCCTCCTGGGCAATCAAAGGCGGGCTTGTGTGTGCTCCGGGCTGGCCAGCTGGGCTAGAAGCTGAGGACTCAGCCACCCCAACTGCAAGTGAGAGAAGCCCACTTCGCTGCTGGAATATAGGGAGGAGAAGCAGAAAGCAGGGTACAGGGGACACAGGACATTACAGGTGCTGCTTCAGTCTAGACACAGGGACATTCCAGGAAACTACAAACCACTCCCTAGTTTTGTGCAAACCAAAAGCACAAGTAGGCGTCTCCCGCCTGTAGCTGCACAAGGCCACGCTGAAGGGTGAGCTCTAAGACACAGAGCCCACATCTCAGGCTTCGAAAGAGCACACCAAGCATTTAACATCTCTCTCCTAGAATCCCCTTCTTAATTAAATCTTAGCCATCCATAAAGAGTCACACACACAAAACCCTGTAAGCTCCCTGACTGAGATCAAGGCCATCCATGTGACTCAAGTGCATGACTGGGGCTGCCCTCGAGCTCATACCTTCTAGTCCTGAGCGGTGTGGTGCCAGGACCCATGACACCCACAAAGGAGGCTCTCTTCTCTGCTGAGCCCCAGCAGAGCTGTTCTCCAGGGACAGAGATTTCACAGGAGACCCACAGACAGAGCGCCCCTCTCCACTCCCCAACTCCCAGCTTTCTCGCTTCCTGTCACAGTAGCACCAGACCACAGCCTCCCAGAAACAAACAAATACAAAGTGCCGGATTCTGGGCTGCAAGCCAGCCGCATTCCAGGGCATCCAGTCTACCAATCACCAGCCGTGCTCCTGCTTTGCCCTGCTTCGTTCCTTATCATGTTCGGGAAAACAACCCTCCTCCCAGGTCCGAGCCAAGGCTGCCCAGGACAAAGCTCAAGCTGCTAAGAATCAGCAGATCTTGGAGCACTGGGGGGCAGGAGCCTGGGGGTTGTCCTAAGAGTTTCCAAGGGTGAGGGGTTTCAAAGATCCCTACTTAGCAAGTTTCTTCACTTTAGAGACAGTAACAATGAGGATTTTAAAACTAGTCGGTTGCATTCAGTTCAGGTACATGTGGCATACCCCCAAGAAAGCGTCCTCTCAGAAACCTGATCACCTACCCACATTTAGTCACGCGACTGTCCCACCGGAACTAGCCAACTAGCTGGGGCCTGGTCCTCTGTTCTGGTCTGTCACCCAGTTCGGCCACTCTCTGAGCCTTTCAAACTCTTTCCAGAGCTAATTCCTGGGCAGGCCCCACCGAGAACAAACAAAGGCAGCAGACTCCACCCTGGCGAGTGAGCAGCAGTTGATCAAGTGCTGGGGCAAAGTTCCCTGCTTCTCTTGAGAAGCAGAGGGCCACTAGGAGTTGCACTGTGGCTGGCGGCCAAGAGGTCATAACAGCAACCTCAGCCTTTCCGGTTGGGCAGGGGATCTGCAACCCAGTCTGAAAAGAAAACCTCCCTTCTTAATAAAGGGCCTCAGCTGGGGCCAAGAAGGGGGTAAATGATACATTTTTCTGTTATCTTGAACAGTGCGCTGGAAGTCAGCCTTCAACCCAAAGTGCTGGCTCCCTGTGCACAAACAGCACCATCAGCAGAAGTCTCCACAGGACATTCCAGGCAACCGCTCTACTAGGCCATCTTCCCTCATATTCTCACCTCCTTTTCACCCTGCTAGGTCCTCCCACACCCCTTTCTTGGACCTGCTAAAAGCATGGTGGACCAAACTCTGGTCTCAGCAGCCCATGAAGCAACAGTAGCTGAATCTAATAAACAAGCACAATTTGGGAGGATTAATCCACCTGGATCTGGCACAACCAGATGGAGAGGCAGGGCGGGAATACACATGACCGACCATCCGCCATTGCAGGCATGGAGGGCAAGCACAGCTGCAATGCAGGACAGCTACAGCACACCTGCAGTGGCAGAACTGGCCACTCTAAAGTCTGTCACTAAAGCACACAGAAACTCAAGTTTTGTCTCCTACCTAGGACCAAAGCAGGCTGAACGCTTTTCCTCTTAGGAATGCTGCAGCTGGGCCTGGTGGAGTAGCCCTGTGATCCCAGTACTCAGAGGTTGAGGCAGGAGGATCATTTAGAGTTTGAGGCCAGTCCAGACTACATAATGAGATCTTGCCTCAAATAAACCAAAAAGAGAGAGAAGAAAGAACAAGCCAGCATTCTTCCCAGATGCTTCTCTGCTCCCTGCACATCAGTCAGACCCAAGCACCAGCGATGGGCACACAAGAACTCAAAACTGGGCTGGGAGATAGCTCCATAGCACAAGTGCCTGCTTGGCAAGTGCAAGGTCATGAGTTTGAACGCTGGTCCCACAAAACAAAAAACAAACAAACGAAAAAAGAACTCAAAACAGGAGCATCTAAGGGAGCAGAGTTTGCTGAGATATTTTCAAAAAGAAAAGTTGTGAAAGACACACCCAGCCAGAGCACGCCACACACCCACATCAACACTGCCGTAGCCTGCAGAGGATGCTTGGCAGGTCTGCGTCCCACTAGGCAGGTGAGACTGGAGCGCCAGCTCAGAGACAGCCAGGCTGCTGCTGGACCTGGGCCTAGGCCTGCATGTGCACAAGAGAAGGGAATGGGAGAAGGGAATGGGAGAAGGGAATGGGAGAAGGAAATGGGAGAGCCACCCACCACCACCCGCTGAGAATGGCTGCGTGCAGGCGCCTGCCACAAAGCCAACCAGAGGGAGGATGCACCAGGAGAAGTCGCGGAGGGCACAGAACACGCCACCTCGGGGGTCGCACGCACCTACTGCCTGCTGTCCAGCCTCCTCAGCACTCTCTCCAAAGAAGGCCCAGAGCTGGCAGGCCTGGAGGAAGGGGAGGCCGGGAAGGAATGTGGCTGGGAGCAGTCAGCTACATTCCAGCCAGCCAACATCCCACAGAGTACTGAGGATGGGATGCCTCGGACTGCTGTGTGGTTCCAATTCCTGCATCACCCCTCACCCCACACACTCTGAAAAGAAGGGCAACAGAGATGGGCTGATGAAGGCACCAGCTGCTGCCACTGCACCCCCCGCCTCCCGCCTCCCTGCCAGCAGGCAGTTCAAACTCACATCAAACATTGAGCACAACTGTGGCTCTGCTCTGCTTGGTTGGGAGGAACAGCCCAGCTAACACAGCAGGAAGGGTGCCAACTGGCCTCACTTAGAAGGGACACATTCTTGGCTTCATTTAAAAATAAGAAAATTTTGTTTCTGCCCCACTATGTTCTTTCTCAGTGTCAAATGAGTTTCAACTCTTTCCCTACAACTCCTTGGTTTATTTTCTTTTTTTTTTTAATTTTTTTCTTGTTTCAGAACCTTTGTTTGTTTGTTCACTCATTTTTATGGCCGGCTCAGTCTGCCCAGAGGGCAGGGCTGGCACAGCATGTGGTGCCGGGAAGGGGATCGAACCTCGGTCCCTGAAGCCGCCCAAGCTTTCCCAAGCAGGTGCTTTAGACCCCTGAGCCATCCCACCGGGCCCCATCCTTGGTTTATTTTTAAATATCAAGGAATATGGGGAGGTGTGTATAAACTGAATATAAAATAATGTCTTGGGGACTGGGCTTCCTGAGCTGCCAAAGCCAAAACCATGCAGGACTCCCACGTAAAATTAAGGAGACAAGGGTGCGCACAGCTGAAGGGCAGCCACACCTCACCAGCAATGGTGACACAACTTCCTTACGCACAGGTAACTGACTAAGAGTAGAATGACCAGTTTTCCCCCACCCAAGTTCCAAGTTGGCCAGAGTTAGGCAAGGAAGAAGCAAAGGAAGCCAGCACTTCCTTTTCAGACAGGAAGTAAAATGGCCTTTCCTGTCCAGTTTTAAACAAATTGTCCAGCTGAATTTCAATGCTAACATCCTCTTCTGAATTTGTTCCACAATTTGAAAATGGAGACACAATCTACAAGTGTCCCCTCCTGATGCCATGCTAAGTGGTAACATAATCTCATCAGGAGTAACATTTGGAATTCAAAATCCAGTCACCACCTCTCACCACACTGCCTGCAGAAGCCACTAGGTTTCTGTACTTCCCCTGCTACTGAAACAGCTACCACCTGAGGAAGGCACACAGCTTAACTAAAAAATTAAATAACATACAGTCACCTTACCTCAACTGATGGGCCAGGAATCCACATGCTACGCTCATACTTTGACTGCCTGCTTGTAGCAGCTGGGCACAGGGACTCCATACTGAGCCACATGCCCTGCCCTTTTGTTTGTTTTTTGGGTTGTTTGTATTGAGACAGGATCTTACTGGACTCAAACTTTCTTCCTCCTGCTGCTGCCTTCCAAGATGCTAGAATTACACACATGTACCACCAATCAGGTTTGAAAATTCATACTTTTAAAAAGTGCATAGTTGGGGCTGGGGAGAGAGATAGCTCCATGGCACAACTGCCTGCCTGGCAAGTGCAAGGTCATGAGTTCAAACCCCAGCTCCACAAAAAAAAAAAAAAAAAAAAAAAAAAAAGTTGCATAGTGGCCAGGGATTAGGGTTAGAAGCCTACTACTACGTAGGAAACCCTGCCTCAAAAAAACAAAACAAACCAAAGAATTTCTTCAAGGAACAAAAAGCTGTGCCATGTTCTCAAGGACTAGTTTTATATTCTATTCCAAAAGAAGTCTAAAGTCCTAAAGCCAGCAGTTAAGGCTCAGATCATTTAACAGTATATAAGAGAAATAACCACAGTCTAGACTCAAGGGTTACCTGATGTTTATCCAAGCAAGTCGCTTTAATTTCTGACTTCAGAACAAGTAAGCATTGAACCAAACTGTCTCTGAAAGAACTAGGAGGAAGGCAAGGGGCTGGTAACAGAGCTCAGTAGGAGAGTTCGCATGTATGAGTCTGGCTTTAATCTCAGCACTACAAAAAGAAAAACAACAACAAAATCATAGAGGTAAGTATTTCCATAAGGAAGCATATGTCACTGAAGACAGAAAAAAAGAGCATCAAAACATATACAAGCTTGGCCAGGCAGAGTGGACACCCCTGTAATGCCCACACTAGAGAGGAAGACTGTCATACTTCCAGGTGTTCAAAGCCAGTCTGAACACAGTAAGAATGTCTCAAAAGACCAAAAACAAATTTTAAAATTTTCTTAAGAAGACATACTACCATGGGCCAGTGAGATAGCTCAGCAGTCTAAAGCACCTGCTTTGGCAACCACAGGGACCTCGGTTCCATTCCAGGCACCACATACTACACCAGCCCAACCCCCTGGGCAGGTTGAGCCAGCCATATCATAAATAAAATTTTTAAAAATGACATACTACCATGATATCACAAACATTTTAGTCTCATTTATACTTCCTTAAGTAATACAAATCAACCAGTTATTTAAATCAACTGTAAGGGACCAGGGATACAGCTCAGTGATAGGGTGCCTTCTGGCAAGCACAAGGTCCTGAGTTTGATTCTTGTTACCAAAAGAATAAATAAGATGAATCAACTTCAAAATCTTTGGGAATCTGTGATTGCCTGGAATATTTCCCATGCAAGATGATAGCTATTACATAACCAAAGAAGAAAGTGAAGGGGACCAAATGCCTCCTGATTAAGGTCGTATTCCAAAGGTGATATTAAGTAACAGGATGTGCACTACCTAAATGTAATTAAGGGGAGGCTGAGGCAGGAGGATTGGTGTGAGTTCAAGACCAGCCTGGGCTGCAAAGGTGAGCTCAAGGCCAGCCTCAACTGCATAGCAAGACCCTGTCTCAAAAAGACAAAAAAAAAAAAAAAAAAAAAAAAAAAAAAAAAAAAAAAAAAAAAAAAAAAAAAAAA